>JAXBDA010008436.1:0-14825 GCA_036023075.1 Gaultheria prostrata | reverse complement strand
TTTCGCGTGCCTCGACCACTTCACAGGCTTTTCTAATCCTTTCTCTATCTATTTAATTTCTTGAATGTGATTGATTAATATTATTTAGTTTTATTATTCTAACAGAAATTCCTATTCCATATATTTTCTCCAACAGTTTAAGCTATATGTGATTGAACTAAAGTTGTGCTATTGTTGAATAAGGATAATTGGTAGTTTAGGTGAGGAATGGTTAGTAATTTGGTACTCTTGTGTGTGCATACCACCTGTTTGACGTTGGAATAGTTCAGGATTTGTGTACAGCCAGTGGTAACAAAATTCATATTCCATACTTATATATTGTTATTTGGTAGGTTGTCTGGATATATGTTGCCATCATTTTATTTACGATTGTTGATAACTTAGGATTATAGGGAGTTTACATACTTACTTATTTTAACATTTTTTTTTTCAAGAGCGCCGAGAAATAGAGAGGGAGATTTGTTATGTATAGAGTTATGGATAGGAGTAGAGAAAATGATCTTACTAAATTCGGAAAATATTAAAAAAAGAAACCCCAAAATGACAACCTGAAAAAAACAATCAACCCCTAATACCTAAATCAGAGTGGCAACGTCGTGAGAGTGTGTGTGTGTGTGTGGATTTTAATAGGTTTAACTGCAGTGGTATTATTAAAGTATTGCTCAGTGTCCAACTTTATAAATTTAATCACTACACTTTGAAAATGGTGACTTCTCATAAATTGTCTTTATGAAGACATCGTCATTACACTTTTTATGGGACTCTTGAATCTACTTGAGGCAAAATAAAATATGTCCCAACTTTTACCCACTATTTTTAAACATGGACAGTTTAGTAAGGGACTACCCAAAATGGAATACTGGACCGTGAAAAGGGGGGAGAGGGAGTACCATTCTTTTCATATGGTACTGCTTGGTCTGAGATAGTGAGTAACCATATCTTGTAATGGATTGGCAGTTTGGTGTGGTTCTTTGTATTGATGTTTGGATGCACCTTAAAGTGTCATTTTAGCATGGGAAATGATCCCAAAAATATCGATAGATGAAATTAAATAGATGTTAGCTAGAAGGAAAAAAGAATGCATAAAATTCATTCGTCATTGTTGCTATTCTCATGGGTCTTGCTGTTGTTTTTTTTTTCTTTTCTTTTGAAGAGCTGTCATTGTTCAAATTTCTAACTCTGTTGAAACATGCTTTGTATTTTGAGCGGAGTGATATTTTGACAAGTCGAGCATCTAACTACGTTTTTAGCTTACAATCCTAACTTTTTTATATGTGATTTCTCTCTTTTTGTACTAAATACTAAACTTTACCTGCAATATGACCAGTTTTCCCTTCTTTTCTGAATGCCTTCTTTGAAATGGTTTGAAGATCTTGCACTAGGTTGTTTTATAGAGGTTGGCAAAAATACGCCTGTACAGAAGTTTTCCCTTCTTTTCTCCATTGATACTGAATTGATGGTTCCAATTAAGGTTGTCAAATCGTGAATCGAATCGAGCATCAAAATGACCCTTTTCCGAATCGTGAATCGTAAACGATTCGGTCAAAATTTAAAAAAATGTGTTGTAAAGTAAGTCTATGCAGTCATGTCGGAAAGATATATTGTAATTAAGCTTATATTAGCAGTTTAGCACAGAAGTATGTTTTCTATCATGAATTATGTTCATGTGTCTAATAGGCAAGAGACTCGCTTCTATTGCAACACAACTCTATTGGTCTCACCAGTACGGGTACAATGCATTACAAATTCATTCTGTTATTCAATATAGTGGACTTCCAATTTTCTTTCCTTCTACATCATTTATGCCCCATTGCCTTATAGGCCAGATTCATTTTAGCTACTAGTTGACTTGAAACTCTATCAAAACGCTTGGAGGTGCAGTTTATTGTAAGGAGATTTATTCCCTGGTAGGGTGGCTTCGTAGGTGAAATCTTTCCCTATAGCTTGCTTATGAAAAAAAGAAGAAGGAATCTTTCCCTTATAGCTTGCTTATGAAAAAAAGAAGAAGGAATCTTCCCCTTATAGTTTGCACAAGTGAGATTTTTCATGGATTCAATTTACATGTCACGTTATGCCTTGCTTTCAGGTACTTCTCAAGTCATGATATCGAGGTGATTGCAGGATCTGGATGTCCAGTCATAGATAGGAAAGTTGTCAACTCAGGGAAGCGCCTAAGGGCACACGTCGACATTGATGAAGGACATGTATGTGCTGAAGTTGAGCTAACTCATCTTTTTGCGTTGTAGTCGTCTTTTTCAAGCGAGTAGGTGTTCATCATATATTTACTAAATTGATTTTAGTAGGTTTGTGGTGCCTGCAGTTTGAGGGGAAACTGTGAGAGGGCATATGTGAAGGCACGTGAGGGTGAAGGTGGGCGGACTGTGGATGTCATGCGTTTATTGCTAACCTATGGGCTCAATCCTGTTACTGGTCTGGTAGAGAATAAGTCGTGCCTCAACAAAGTGGTCAAGGAAACGGCGAGAAGGTTGCTGAAAGAAATTGTAGAGCATTGCATGAAGGAATTGAATTCTGAATCCCCAAGTGCCACCTTCACCAAATTGAACTCGTCTTTGCAAGAAAATTCAAATTACCAAGGGCAAGGTCATACGAGCATCTCAACGAAACAAGGCGATTGGATATGCTCTATGTAATTTAGAATGTCAATTTCGTTTGAAGAAGTGTTCTTTCTTTTTCCCCCCCCAGTTTTGATGAGTGATTTACAGTGCTTTCTGTATTTTAGATGCAACTTGAAGAATTTTGCCCGAAATAGCAAGTGCGTGCACTGTGATTGTCGATTCCCAGAAATACTCAGAAAAGTGGGAGAAGATCAGGATCGTCTCGCTTTAAAGAAGGGAGACTGGATATGTGACAAGTAATTCTTTCTCAGATCAATGACTTTATCTTCCTTGTTTTTTCTGTTACTCATGCCTGTTTTTGCAGATGCAATTTCTTGAACTTTGGAAAGAATACAAGATGCTTGAAATGCAACGAAAACCCTCCAAAGCGGCAACTAAATTATGGGGAGTGGGAGTGTGACTCGTGAGTTCTCTACTTCCAAATAATATAAATTGATTTCCCTTCTATGGATCAAGATCAACTCCTGTGACGCTCCTCAGGTGATCCTCACGTGAGGAGAAATGGGACCCCACATGGGGTCTCATTTTGATCATTCAAGCTGTTCATTTTGTTAGTCTCAACTCAATATGTACATCAACCATGCAAATAAAACAAAATAAAATACATCAATCATCGATTAGTGATTGGTTGAATCATATTTGGCTCAAAATAGATAGCAATAAAACATAAGTTGGACCTTCATAGTTGTGATCCTTCGTTTCTCTCAAGGCAAAACTTGATTTTTGAAATGACTATCGATGTCCCATTAACTTGTTTTTTCTCGTGAATAGTGTAGAGTACACATTGAGACCACTAAAATGAACTATTTGGATCATCAAAATAAGACCTTAGCAGGTATATTTTCTCTATGGGATGAAAACATGAGGAAGTCAAATGAGAACACCGATTCTTATCTTCTATTCCGTAAAATTTATACTATTGTTTACAGAAGTAAAAGTTTGTTGTTGTTCAGGTGTAACTACATCAATTTCAGAAGGAACACCGCATGCATAAAATGTGATCACAGACGGCTAAAGAGTGAGATATTTGGAATACGCTAATGCATAATCTCATCATCCACAGCCTTCACGAATACGAGACAGACTAAGGATAGACAGAGGAGTTGATCTGGGGAGATCTGTCGATGATTAAACGACGACCAGGATGTTTCAACCTCATCTGATTCGGATACATGATTTCAACATTTTCCCCAGTGCAAATTTAGAGCAATCTGCATTGGAAAGCACAAAAGAATTGATGGAAGATGGAGATGACAGGGAGGACCAAAAGTTGCTGCAAGAGCTAAGAAAAATATCAGGTCATTGAAGAATATTTTGGGGACATAAAGAGTAAAGACGATGAAGAAGTTGCTGGATGTTTGGGCCAAGTGAAGAACACAAAATAAGGTAAGCATTGTGTTCTGTCGATTTTCTTCCACCTGTTCCAGAAAAATTCTGGGCATGACAACCGATAGTTTGTAATGGCCGCTAATAAATAGAGTGGCTCTGTATGAACCCATAGTACTTCTCTCTAAACTCGCGTTCTCAATGTAAATCGGAAAATGTTTTAACATTTGTTTGCACACCCATCCATACATACACCACCATCACCCCAGTCTTTGTTTTCTTCACTCACGACCTTCTCATACATAATACATCAACCACTGTTTATAACTAAGGTGTTTGGACTAATTTACACGGAACCCTACATCAAGCACTGTTAGCTACCACCGCACACTGCTCCATAATCACTGCCGTCGAATCTGCGGCCTTTCGCAACCCATTCCCTGCCTACCTGCCACCGCACGACCACTCACCACTGTGCTAGTGCAATATTAAATGGAAACAGTTATGGAAAAAACTGGAATTAAAGTAAACAGAATTGGAAGAATCAAACTGAGGTCAGTGTATCACACGGTGTCTGGTGTCCTTAAAACCGATTCGCCGCCACTCCGGGGTGCTCGGTTCTAGTCCGTCTCCCAGTATAGAAAGATAAAAACAATTGATGAACAAAAGTCTAGGACTAGAAGATGATGAATAACTTGAAAGAGAAGGGAGAGTAAAACTGGCTACTCGTGTGTCCAACTGTGAGGCTTTGAACCTTTTTTTGGACTTGTAAAGCAAAGCCAATATCCATACAAGGGAATGGCTACAATACATACCCACTAAGCTAGCTTTGGTAGCACATTGAAGCGTTTTGTTTCGAGCTCGAGATGCTGAGAAATATCAACAAAGGTTTTGATATTCTCGCTTTGGGTCATCATAGCTTCATTTGCTCCAAGATGGAGGCAAGGACCGTATAACAGTGGTAACTTGCTGCTCATTAGTGAGAGAGTAACCAGCAGCCTTTAACTCACGAATCATTGCTGACATCGCTCTTGCATGTTTAACCATCGTGTGTGTAGGTTCCATGGTATACAACTCACACTTCAAAGTAAGAGCCTGCAACCTAGTTGCTAATGTTGTTCCAAAGGCATTTTTTAGCAGCTCCCACATTTCTTTTGCAGTCTGGCAATCAACAAAGTTTCCTTGGATATCAACCTGCATTGCACTCAGCATAGTAAAGCATGCATAAACAATTCCTTTTGAACCATATATTGTAAGCTCCCGAGACGGTTATTGGGCATCATTTCCTTTCAGATGGCTCTCAACCATGGAATTGGTCAGCATTTCCGGGACTACTTGTTCATTGGGCAAATATTGATTTCAACGGGTAGTAGTCTCTATTTAGACGGGTAGATTAACCCTCTAAACTCTTGCCTTGTACTTGCCACATAGCCATCCCATGTGTCTCAATCTCATATACATGTCTTGCATGTAAGACAAAAGGGGATATATAAAGCTTACCTGATAACTTGGAGTTTGCCAGTGCGATGTGTAAATTTGCCATGCACATTGTTTTTAAAAAAAGGGAGAAAAAACCCGAAACGGTCGGTGCATGTGGTTGAATCATGTTTCCAAGGCCCATTACTACTTGGTAATAACATACTTGTGTTTCAGTTAGTGTGCATGGACTAGTTAGTAGTGATATATACTTTCCTCCATACGATTAGTTTTAAATCACGGTATCGGTGTATTGGGAACCGACATATCGAACGATACGTCGCGGGAATCAGGTATAGCAATCTTGAATTTTTTTAACTTTTTGGGCATATCGGCTGATACGGTAAGTATCGGCCGATATTCAAAACTATATATGCAGTCCATAGTCTGAGAGTATGTCTTAATTGTGGAAAACAAGAATTTTATTCGAAACTAGTTAGGTGTGGTGTTCTAACTTGCATAGCGGGATATGATTACTAGCGTAGCGAAGATTTCGATTTTACTATGTAACAAGGGATAGATATCACATGCTAATTATATTTCTTGAGTAAATTTTTAATGTGCACTAATGTAACCTTGCGCAATAATTGAAGTGAAATGGCTGAATAAGAACGTAATATTGCAGACCTCAACAAAGGAGATAAGCGTGATGGGGTCAATTACACATGGCCGAGAAAAATTCAATATCTTCTCAATGAATAATTTCTAAAACGCTGACCAATTCCATGGTTGAGCCAGAGGAGCCAATCCCAAGGAAATGATGCCCAATAACCGTCTCGACATGCTACAATAACGGTTCAAAAGGGATTGTTCTGCGCGCTTTACTATGCTAATAAGCGCAATGCATGCATGGAAGCCTACAATAATGGTTCAAAAGGGATTGTTATGCGCGCTTTACTATGCTAATAAGCACAATGCATGCATGGAAGCCTACAATAATGGTTCAAAAGGGATTGTTCTGCGCGTTTTACTATGCTAAGCGCGCGCAATGCAGGATGATATCCAAGAAAACTTTATTGATTATCAGATTGCAAACAAAAAAAAAAAAAAATGTGGGAGATGCTAAAAAATGCCTTTGGGACAACATCAGCGACTAGGTTACTTGATTATATATGAGCCTCTCGTGCACTTACAAACTACCCGTCTAGATAAAAGATACTCCACTAGAGTCCCTTAATAATCCCCACTCTGAGATCTTAGGCTCTTAATGGATAGCCTTTGAGAGAGAGCTTTTGAGAAGGGATGCACTCACACAAAGAGGAAACCCTCTTAACCTTTTCTCACACTTTTGTTAGTTTGTACGTACACATAAAAGCTACTCCCTCTGTCACTTTTTAAATGTGTGCTTTGGGAAACGTGTATTTTTTAGGACGTAAAAAAATGTATTTCTACTCAAAAGTTTTGAAATTTTTTTGCACCAAATTAAAGTACTCTTTGAGCACTTTAATTTGGTGTAAAGAGAGACATAAAATTGTATAGAAAAATACATTTTTTAGGGGTTTGAAAATGCACGTATTCCATAGTAGATATTTAAAAAGGGACGGAGGGAGTAGTACCACTATCATCAGGTAAGCTTTATATAGCCCTTTTGTCTTACATGCAAGACATGTACTAAATGTTACACATGGGAAGGCTATGTGGCAAGTACATGACAAGAGTTTAGAGGGTTTAGGAATTGATGCCACATGGGGTGTGACTCACATCTCCCACTCACACATGTTGGTCGATCGGGCCGGGAAAATCTCTTGAGCAATTTTTCAATGTTGAGTGGGTACCACGTGGTACCCATATATGTGCGCATCCGGCCGTCTATTTCAATTTTGGACGATCCAAATTATAGAGAGAGAAACAGGAGAGAGAGAAGGGGGCCGGAGAGCCTCTAATACACTTTTGAACGGTCCAAATACAGTATTTAAATATCACGAGGCTCGGCCACATAATACCCACTCGGCATACAAGATGTTTTTTGAATCTTTTAATCTGAAAGTAGGTTTCAATATTACCAACCATGCACATGTGGTCATTCATATTTAAGTGATTGTTAAACTTTGTCGGCATAGATTGCCTATTATTGCTCCATAGTTACTGCCACGAGCGATAAATCACGGGGCAGTTAAAAGACATCTAGTTAATATCAGCATTTACATGTCGGAATGGCCTCCATTTAAAATCAACCCATTTTAGCATAGAGAAATGAGTTGAGTTTAGCAAGAGATTAATGTGTTTCCAGACGGTCCGGAAAATCCCAGTTTCCAGAAAACTCCTTTGAGGGCTCCACTGACACCTCATCACCGGTCATCTTGTAAGCCCCGCAGAGTAGTGAAATTTTAACAAAAATCAGTTTAACCCGGTATCGATAGGCATGTCAAAAATTGAATTTTGGTGAAAAAGACGACGGTCTTGATCATTTCTATATCTAGAACTTCTGAAATGATCCAGACCGTTGTTTTGTTGCACCAAAATTTAATTTTTGACATATATATCGATGCCGGGTTAAGCTGACTTTTGCATATATGCTCTACTATGCGGGCCCTACAAAATGACCGGTTCAAATTATTGTGATGAGATTTCGGTAGGCCCCCAAAGGGGTTTTCTGGAAACAGGGAGTTTCCGAACCATCCGGAAACAAGTTAAATCTCTTTTAGCAAATGGTTACCTCATTTGCTAAAATTAACCATTTAATGTTATGGGATTCCCATTGAAGCAAATAGAAAACAATGCCAACCAAGAAGCATGTACTTTACCGGTAAGACAAAAGTAACCCGAAGGGTTGGCAAAGTGGTTTTACCTTAGGGGTTTGCTCCCACATAAGGTCTTAGGTTCGATTCCTCTTGCCAGCGAACTCTTGGGGCCACTGGAATTATGCGCGGTCTTTACCTAGGGTTGCGTGCAAACTAACCTAGACATCCGGTTATAAAAAAAAAGATAAAATCAATTTTGTCCTCCCATTTTATCCGATTGCACTCCTTTTGTCGTCCTCGTTTATGGGAAATTTATCAAACTTTCTCTTCTTACGTGAAACGTGAATTAAGAAGTAACAAGTGGAGTGGTAACCTAGTGGTGGACACTATGTACTCCAATGCATTTGAGTGGAAATTTATAGTGTTTCTTGTTTTCTTCTTACTTGAACATTAATTTGGTAATGTTGTCATTAGAGGATAGTGTAGGTGGAGTAGGTGTGAAGTTCAAACTCTTTAATTTTGCACCAAACAAAAGTAAAAAGCATATGTAGATGGTAGCAATCGTTAGATATTCAGCTTTAATTAACATATGAAAAGGGTAAACGAACCGGGGCCCCCATTTTGGCAACACAGAGAGAGACTATAATAACTCGCCTGTTGTGGTGACGTACTGTCGCGCCGGGGTTTTGCCAAGGTGAGAGGCGAGGCTGTATGGGGTGTATCATTTGAAGGTTTGGCTCAGCATTTTGCTAGAAATGGGAAATTGCCGAGGCCGTTGGAGATGCTTTTGATAATTTAGATTAATTCTATGAATGCCGCCGATGCAGCTCCATAAATTCTAACCAAATATCTATAGCAAAAAGTGTTGCACCGCTATTGCGCCAAGTGCCCGTCAGCGTTCGACCCGTAAAAGATAAGAAGAAAAAATGAATGAACGACTTGAAGGGAACAAATTGAAGAGATTACGGATAATGAGACACTAACAATCAAAGCAGCACAATTCTTGTACTCGTGTAGTAGCATGGGAACAACTGTAAAATGCATTCCAACCTATTAAAATTTGTGAGAGGGTGAGCGCACAGCAAGAATTGAATGCGGGAGCGGAGGGCATTCTTAAGGATTATGACTAAGTTAACAACCAAACTAAAGGTAGTTACCATAAAAAAAAAACACTAAAGGCCTTTTTTTTTTTTTTTTTGGGTTTCACGTGAATTTTCAAGTCTCGGTCTCAATAAAGGCCAATTTTTGAATTTAGTTATAGTTTACTAGGGGCATGTAATGAGCTTGCTCACTACACCCATGTAATGAGCAATCATTGTTCGGCATTCAACAGTCCGGATTATCTTACATAAAGATGAGTATTTTACATGTACGATAATTTCAATATTTAATCCGGACCTTTGATTGCGAATGAACAATTGTGATTGCTCACTACAGTCCCGAATCCCGAACTACAATTCTTGTAGAATCCTTTTGGAAGCAGAATTCATTAAATGACCAATTGAGATCCTATATTTTCTAATCGTGTCTTTTGTGGATATGTATTCCCTTCTATTAACATGCCATAAAGGTAATAAATTCTTAACCAATTCTCTGTACCCTTCTCTTCCATATATATAAATCTGCACATTGCTGCAAACAAATGGTGGAAAGCTCAAGACTTTCATTTTGAAGAAAAACTATGAGAGAATCTATTGGCAATATCAAACGACTTCAACCACCCAAACATGATCAAGTGCACATATCCTTTCAATTTCACTTTTATTTTGCAAGTTTACTAGTTTATTTAATTCGACGAACTTGTCTTTGATTGCTATTTGGCCATTGGAAATTGTTTCCTTTCGATTAGCTTAAGATTTTAATCTCAGTATCGGGATACGTAGCGGTATCGGTGATACTGCCAAATATTGGCCGATATCAGCCTGTATCGGACCGTATATCAGTCAATATCCGTATCGGTTTCTTGAAAAACCGATGTTTAAAACTCCACGTTTGCTTCTCGATCTCCAAAAACTTATCTCCAAATTCTGTGACTGTTTCGTCATTCGTGTTTTGTCATCTTTAGTCAAGTTAAACTAGCTAATTTTTCGTTTTTCAGTTATCTTTTTCTAATTTTTGATAAATTTTCTAACTTGTCAAATGTGTCTAGTTTAGTCGTATTACAAAAGTAAGAAAATGTTTGTCAAAATGTTTAAAACAATTGACTAAGGACGAAAAAAATACGCAACCCGATAGACTTATTTTTAACCAAATTTTGAACTTCTGGTTTTGATAACGTTTTTTCCATTGAAGATTGAAGTATGTGATTTATCGTGTAGGAAGATTTCGTAGAAGTGCCTCCATGGCTGGCAACTATGTACGATACCGTGTACTTTGCGGCTTGCATCAGTCACCCGAATACTAAGAAGAACGAGGTTGATCGATTTTGCGTTGATTGTATTCGAGCTTTCTGCTGCCATTGTCTTCCTGCTCATGCTCGTCACACGTACGTTAAGGTCTCTTTCATACCTGTTCAAAATCACTAGGTTTCGGGTTTTCAATCGCGAAGCAATACTAATTGTACGTACCGTGTTGTGATGAAGATCAGGAGATACGTGTACTGCGAAGTGATCAATAAGCAAGACTTGTGCAAGCTCTTCGATTGTTCAGGCATACAGGTTTGTTATGCGATTTTTTGCATACTGATCAGTTTTGTTTACATTGAAGAAGAGCATTTTTTTGTGTTTTTTTCAAACTTCTGTCATCTTTTTGCATAGTACCATTATATTCAAGTGCATAAGATTACTTTACTACTCAATTGGTTTTCCAAAAGAAAACGTCTTTCAAATCTAAAACTCCTGTCTATTTTTGTTTCTTTGTTACGGGAAGTCAAGTCGCGTCATTTTGCCTTTAAGAAAGAAGGTTCTTTCGAAAATTATTTTATCGAACTTTATCCCTTTGTTAGCAAATAAGTAGAACTATTTATTTTCTTGCACCTTCCACATAAAAAGCACAGCACCAGTCATACATAGTTTAGATTTGAACACTTAAAAGCTCCAAACAGAAAGAGAAGTGTATGCCTTGTTTTAAGCCATTAAGGCATAAGAAAATCATAAATTGGTAACAATGACTCTTGCTTAGTCAAATCGTATTAAGATTTAAATATCGGCCGATATGCAACGTATCGGTTTTTCAAGGGACCGATACGGATATTGACCGATATACAAGCCAATATCGACCGATTTTTTGCCGTATCACCGATACTGTTACGTATCCTAATACTGAGATTTAAAACCTTGATCGTATATCAAAGTACCTCATTATACTTGATTGGTACTCCTAATGAAGAAAAAGTTATTACACCTTGATACAATATGATACTACTCCACAGGCATATCATACAAATAAAACAAAAGTTTTGTTCTTGAAGCAGAGGTCCCACCAACAAATGCAACCACAAAGCCAACCAAATAATTCAAGGGACCATTGCTGCATTATTTGTCTGAGAAGTTTGCAAGATGTTTCTCTCTATTGTAGTATTGCATGCAAGGTAAGCTTTCTCTCTCTTCTTCAATGTCTACCCTCTCCTTCTATTAATTAGAGAAATCAAACACTTTAGTAAAGTTTGGATGTCTTTTGTTTCTATGATCTGTTGTCATTGTGTTTTTTAGACTTTAGGGAAGGTATAATAGACCTACCACGGTCCTATTTGACGGTCCGACCCATTCATTTTGCAGTCTTGATATGTTTAGTATCTATAATCTATGTTGTAAATTATATTGATCGGACATCAATACGTGTTTGGATCGCATTGATCATGACTCATGAGAGATACAGACGGTCATACATTGACCAAATCTTGCACCAATTATGCTTTGTTCAAATTGTTCGATCACTTAATTTTTTTACAGGGATGATGAACAAATCGAGACCTTCAAATCAAAAGAAATAGCTCGGACCGTCAAGTTTAACCTTGGCATGTCTCATTATTGTCACAATGAAGTCACATAAGAGTACTACATAAAAAAATGCACACCTCAAATGTCCATTGTAGTCACTTTAGAAGAGTCTACGATTATGGACTACGTATCACAGTCCAGTTTGCAAAACGATAAGTTAAAATGATCCATTTTTTTCAAGAAAAAATCAAATGTGTTTAGCAATTTACTAGGAGTAAATATAAATGAGCTATTTTAACTCATGAAAAAAATTTGAAACTTTTTCTTCAAAAAAATGTACTCCCTCCGTTCCATTTTAATAGTCCGGTCTCCAATTCAATTTTGGAACATTTAAAATTTTTTGTATACTAGACCTAATTGAAATCTATCATATAAGATCTATTTCCGATAAAATTCATTACAAATTGAATACTATTAACAATTTATAAATTGCATTGGAGACCGAACCAAGCTATTAAAATGGAAAGGAGTGAGTATTATCTTTAACTTATTATCCTTTTTGCGAACCGGATTATCATTTTGGAACGGATGGAGTATAATGTCTACAAGAAAAATTAAATACAAGTTGCTTGGATCTATTTTTTGGGTCCTCCAAATGAGGAATAGAAAACTTTTGCCCCATATCCTCATATTGGTTCTCTTCTTTTCTTAATTTTCAACAGGTTTCTGCCTTCCATAGAGGCAAACACAATGAGGAAAGCATTCATGATCATCACAATCCATTAATTGTTGGAAAAAATGAAGGCTTACCACCATCATCACCCAAAAGGCAGAAAGTTAGAAAAGGAGTCGCTCTAAGGGCTCCTCTGTTTTGAACCAATATATAGTGTGAAATTTTGTCTTGTTTATGTGTTCTTTAATTAATTTTGGCCTCCTCCTATAGTATTTACATGGTCAAAAACTAAAAAGGTTCGGACGGTTGGCAAAAAGTCTTCAAAAGAGAGAGAAATCAAAATGGGAAAGGAGGCTGTGACATAGCAATTTTGCTATATTTATTTATATTAGAGATTGACCGAGGTGTCACCACTTGCAGCAGAGTGTCATTGACTTTAGGATTTTTTGGTTATCTTTATTCAAAAAAAAAAAATTTGCATTTGTTAATTTTGCATCAAACTTTTAGTAATTATAAATTAATTCGTCCTGACAAGAGATATCAGAATTAGGTAAAATTATGACTTTTATCCAAATATTTTGAAAAATATCAAAAAAATATGAAAAACCGGCTTAAGAAAAAAAATTATTTAGACAAAATTACAAAAGAATGGAGCCTCAATTGACTCATAAAATACCAAATTGAGTGAGAGCACCTACACCCTTAGCCAAGAAGGTCTTTGGCTCACAACAAGAGCTCCAGGAGCAAATACTAAAGTAATCGGGAACAAAGACGATGCACTCCTTCGCCGCTTTACGGCTCACTTCGCTTGCTAGCACAAAGAGAGATACACTCACTTGCAATCTTAGCTGCAATCCAAGGAGAGCGAACCCCTTCAAACCAGTTACGAAATGATCCTTGTGTGTGTATAGATGGAGTTTTTGATCATGACCCTCTCAAATGGGGGGGGGTTCTTTTTGTCTTTTTATCTTTTCCGTTACCAGAGTTAGCATTTGCACTTTAGTCCAAAGTTGAGGGGGTTTAGGGCCATCTCTAGTGGTGCAGCTAACACCACAAATTATTCAGGTACTACACCAGTTAGCTAACTTTTTTTTTTGCCACCAATAGAGCAATAGCCCAAGTGGGGCCCAACGTTGAAAAAGTGAAAAAGTTTTCGAATTTTCAAATTTTTCTACCGTTGAACTTCTCTCTACAAAGACAAATCCATGGGTTTGCTCATTTCTTATTTTCCTCACCCAAAATTTCACCCAACAAAGATCATTCCCAAATGGATCTTAGACCACCAAACCCACTCTTCAGATCTTTTTCATTTTCTAACTATTTAGCAGATTCCTAATCCACACCCAATGCATTTACTCAATATATCTCACAACAATCTCAAAATCCCCAACCCCAAAAGAAGAAGGGTCAAGAGAAGGAGAGGAATCCAAATTGGAGTAAGCAAGAGGATGAAACACTTTGTAAGGCATGGCTCCGTATCTCAGAAGATGCCGTTATTGGAATTCATCAATCAAGAGCTAAGTTATGGGATCGAATTTGGGACGAGTTTAATTGTATTTTGGGTTATCAAACGGAAGAATGAGCACTCATTTGATGAACCGCTGGACTAATTCAGTCACGCCTTAACAATTATTCAGGATTCGTGCGCACTGTAGAGAGGACTCCGACTATCGGCTACAATGTTGAAGATTTGGTAACTTCTGTTCATATAATTTTCTTCTCATGTAATTGAAACTAGTTGTGCTTCTTTGTTGTTTAGATTGGGGCTGTAGAAGCTTTGTACTACAATTCAGAAGGTCAACATTTCAAATTTCATGGTTGTTGGATGTTGCTCAAAGACAGCGCAAAGTGGCATAACTACAACCAAGAAAAAGAGAAACGGAAAGAAAAAACAGTAGAAAGAAAGAGGCACGAAGGAGATGGAAATGTAGATTCTCTTCATCCGTCTATGCTTTCGCTCCAACTTTGTTATTTATAAGCGTGCCCAAAGCGTAGGGCTAGTGTCGGAGTGAGCAATTTACCGGTAACACCGGATCGAATCCACAGAGACCGAAGGAATCCGAGCGTGAATATTGTCTTGCGCGAGATGGTTTTAGCCTTAGAGCGGCAAACTTTGACTTGAGGTTTGGATTGGAATTCTCTCGACTTCGAGAAT
>JAXBDA010008435.1:0-14827 GCA_036023075.1 Gaultheria prostrata | reverse complement strand
AGCATATCCTCACGCTTTCTTGTTCTTCTTGTAGTTTTGATTGAATGAAGGCTTTAATCTGCATCTCCATGAACCCCGCAGGTACCCATGGTAATTCGAAAACACCTCGCAAATCGAAGCATGAAATCGGAGAAATTGAATCCATTCCAAGTATTTCTCTTCGGAAGTGACTCGATATTTGTAGGAGTACTAGTTTTGCAGTTTTGTTATAGCTAAAGGGAGGGGTGCTTGAATATATTTATAACCACCACCGATTTCTATTTGGTTTAGGTTTAGGTTTAGGAGTGTGAACAATACGTGGCCGTGGCCTAGCACTCATACCGGCCCAAAAGTGTTTTGAACGGCCCAGATTTCTTTTCTCTTTGTCTTCTCTCTCTCCTCTTTTTCTTTTTAAAATCTGGGCCGTCCAATAGTGTTTTAGAAGGCTGAGATGGATGTGCTTAGGCACGGCCAGTGGTGCCTGCCTGGCACCTAAAAACTTCTCGTGAAACAGGCCCTAAGTTTAATACTCCAATTGGGAGATGTTTTAGTTAATCTTGGACTCTTAATCAAATTATTCAACGGCTAGAGATGATGATCAGGGTTACCATCTATGTAAACTCTTATCAAGCCAAACAAGTCGAATACAACAATACTCAGACTTGGCGTGAACTCTTTTTGCACCTATTCAAGCTTGGCTCGAGCTTGAGAATTTTTTGAATTATTTGTTCAAACTCGGCTCATAATGTGAGGGAAGGTATTTACATTATTTGTGAAAACAATGTGACTAAACGTGAGCGTCAGCGTACGCTCCACCCTCACTCGACCCCTTCTAATTTCGATAGAGTATGTGCAGGGTTTCAGTCCGAATCTTCTCATGTGATGCCCTAATTATACTTAACATCTGACCTATTTGTTAATCAATGGTTGATATTACAATTTCGTCAAAAGTGACACAAAACAACATTGTTTTGAGGTACGGAAAAAGTATTAAAAGAAAAAAATAACTCAATAGAATCACATATATTTTCTGTTAAAACAAAATATCTCCGAATAAAAAAAGAAGGCGGGAATCAAAACTTTGACCTCTCTTTTTTCGATTAATGCTACACACACACCTTCTCATTCACACCTATTTTGGATTGCTGACAAGTGTCCTCCCACTTTGAAAGTTAGGAGAGAGAGAGAGAGAAAGAGAGAGGATATGTGTCAGCAATCCAAAGTGGGTGTGAACGAGAGTGTGTATGGGAGAGTGTATATGTAACATTAATGTTTTTTCCCTGAAAAATCTAACCTTGTTGGCAACTTAGATGAATCATTCTACTCTATTGGCCGCACCGGCCTAAGAACACAATTAGACTCCACCAAAGAAAATTCCTCAAATTTTCATGAAGCAAACGTTGCAAGATAAGCATAGCCGGCTTAGAGCCAAAGACAGTGAAGCCACGATTTTGGGCCCCAAATTTTTTTGTTTAAGACTGCTACTCAGGGGGTGTGCTACTAACTTGGTTTTTTGGCTTTTTTGCTTTTTGGCATTTTTATGTGAGAGCTCGAAAAACGTGTTGACTTTTTGTGATTTTTTATGTGATGTATTGTGAGGGGATGACCTGTCTCGAAAACCGCAATAAATTGGCTTTTGGCTTTTTGAGTTAGTGGAACGGGTGAAATTAGGACCAATCCAAGCTTTCAAGATTAAAGTTATTGGCAACTTGAGGCCTAATTTTAGAATATGAATAAAATAGACGCTCCCATCTCCATGCGTCTTGGGGTTCAATGGATTTTGATTTATTGTAATGGTTCATTATTCTGAATAACTATGTTTTAAATTTTTGTAATGGTATATCTTTGATTACAGTTTATTATGAAGACATTGTGTTGAGCAACTTTGTATGCAAAATATTTAGAAGGCCTCATTTAAGAAATTTGCTTCGGACCTCATAAACTTTTGAGCCGACACCGATGATAAGTAAAAAAAAAATAAAGCACACTGTAATTCATCCCCTCCTATATTGGTATACTGGAAATGATATCACAATGTAGTCTAGTGTGGGTTTCGGGTTCAAGTTCAACCAACTTGAAATGTGATGAAACATAAGAAATCAATGGGAAAGAAAAAAACACAAACAAACAAAAAGTGAACCAACTAACAAAATGACCCGCTACTGCGCCAACAGACTCAGGGCCCTAGTGAGTCTGGTTATTACGGGGTGAAGTATAGCAACAAAAGCGGCGGCCGTCTATCTTAGCAATTAATGATCCACATTTTAAACATTTTGTCAGGATTGAGTATTTTAACAAAATCTAACCACTAAAACTGTTTTGAACGGCTTAGATACGAGACTATGCCCAACCTCGTTACAGGACCCGAATCCGTGAGCCATCGTTATAGTAACTTTTTGCGAATTCTTTCTTTTGAAGTCCCTTTTTGGTCCCTTTTTGTGTGTTTGTTTTGATAAATTATCTTTCTTGGCCTTTCTTCACACCTAAGTTTTCGTCTTAGCCTTTAACAGTAAAGTACAGCAGCTTAGTGGTGATTAAGCTCTTGATCATCATTACAGCTTTCACATCAACTTTTACCTCAATTTTATGTTTTTCACAATTAACTTTTATTTCCACTTTCCAAAATTATACTCCACTTTTACCCCTTTAATTCTTTACTTGCTAATTTTTCAAAAGTGCAAAATAATAATTGTTTAAAAACTTTTACCCATTAATTTTTCAAACACATATTTATCAAAGAACAGTCCAAAATAGAGTAGTCGGCTATAAAAAAAAAAGGGACGGATGGAGTATTTGTTTTGGCAAGGCTCAAGTCCTTTTCATGGCTTGCATGGCTTAAAGCAGTTGCTGAAATGCTTAGCTTCGAAGTACCCAGTGGAGTACTATTATCATTTACGAACAAAGAATTTTCCAGAGAAAATTAATTCCATCAAATTAATATACTGGCACTTCAACATACGTACGTACACATAACTTCTGTGAAGAATCCATCTACAAAATGATTTCACATTTTATTGATCTTTTCATTTTAATCCAAGATATTTTTTTGGCTCGGCGATGCTAATACGTATAATAAGAGCATCTCCACTCCTTCATCAAATCTTTCACCAAACTCAAATTTGAGTAAAAATCAACAAAAACTCCACTCCACTCCTCCACCAAATCCTTCACCAAATTAGGTTTTACTCAGATTCTTCACCAAATTTGATGAGAACCAAAATTTTACTCAAATTTTGAAGGTCATTTTCTCCCCCTTAAATTTACAGTAATGCCATTAATGAGGCTTTTACTCAAATTTATGCCTAGATTTGATTTTGCCCATTGGAGTGATCCATACCAAATCAAGTTTTCACTCAAATTTGGGTAAAAATCTGGGTAAGGGGTGGAGATGCTCAAACGTCTCAGAAAATGTTACTTTCATATAACTCTAAGATGTCTTCTCCGTCTAAATTAATTTTGTTCTTTGTAACACATTTCGAATCGTTTACGTACACCAGACTGATTAGACTCGAGACTAACTGCAAAAGATGAAGGTACCATATGGTAAAATCATTAAGTAATTGGTTCACGAGATAAATCATCAAGTATAGGGTTGGGGACTTGGGGTCCTTTGGACTGTTCGGAGTCCAAATCTAGGCCACCCACTTGTATGGTCCATGATTCAGATTTGCTCAGAAAGTATGATTGGTGAATTTTTTTTAACAAATTCAAATTATTATTTGCACCAAATGAATGGTCTAGATTTGGATTGTCTCGAGGCGGTACCAAGTATATGGAGGCCAGGGCAGTAGTATAAAATTCTGGATATCCTTTCTGGGTACCTAGAGTTATGAGAAAAAGAAGAGAGAACCTACAACTAAATATATAGCTTAGTGATATATACGAGTGAGAGATATAAGACCTGACCACCCCACGCAAATCTCTCTCTCTGTCTCTCTCTAGAAATGGCAACAACACTCCCTCCTCTTCTCTCACTCCTCGCCACCTTCCTCCTCTCTCTCTCCTCCCTCACCCACTCCCTCTCCTCCACCCACTCCTTCGTCTATGGCGGCTGCTCGCAAACCAAGTACCCGCCAAACTCGCCATACGAGTCAAACCTCGGCTCGCTCCTCACCTCCCTTGTCAACTCAGCCACCTACTCCTCCTACGACAAGTTCACCGTCATGGGCTCGAGCACACAAGACGTAATCTACGGCCTCTACCAGTGCCGGGCCGACCTCTCCATGCCCGACTGCGCCACGTGCGTCGCCCGCTCGGTGAGTCAACTCGGCGTGCTGTGCTCCAACAACTGTGGCGGGGCCGTACAGTTACAAGGGTGTTTCGTGAGGTACGATAACGCTTCCTTTTTCGAGGTGGAGGACAAGACTGTGGTGTTGAAGAAATGTGGGCCGTCGGTCGGGTATGAGACCGAGGCGATGGACGGTCGAGATGCGGTGTTGGGTAGGATGAGCGGGGTCGGTGGGGCGTATAGGGTTGGTGGGGCCGAGAAGGTGCAGGGTGTGGCGCAGTGTGTGGGGGATTTGAGTGGGGGCCAGTGTCAAGATTGTTTGACGGAGGCGATCGGACGGTTGAAGAGTGATTGTGGGACCGCGGTTTATGGTGATATGTATTTAGGCAAGTGTTATGCTAGGTACTCGACTAGTGGAGCCCACGTTGCGCAATCCAACGGTGAGGATTTTACCATTTTGGAGGAAAAAAATTTCGAAAGACAAAACAAAACTCCTCTACAACTACAGTTAAGAATGGAAACTAGACAATCATACTTTATTTATTTATTTTTTGTTTTACACTCTACGTCTTAAAATTTTTAGAGATCGTTCCAGTGTCATTGGCTTAACGATTTTCTAGTTTTGTCTTTGTTCAACATTTTTTATTTTTTTTGCGTCGTATAAGTTTTGCGTCAAAACTTTTTATAGTTACAGGTTCTTCTTGTAAAAGTCATAAATTTACCAAATTCCGATTTACTCCCTCCGTCCCAATTTTATAGTCCCTCGTTCCATCCAAACCCGATAAAAAATTGAATATATCTTTCAATTCGTAATGCATTTTATATGCAATATGAATCTTGTTTGATAAATCTTAATTTAATCTGATATACAAAGTGTATAAAATCACCTAAAACACTGAAGATTTTAATACTTCGAAAAGTGAGACAAACTCCCAAAAGGGACTATAAAATTGGGACGGAGGGAAATGTGGAAAATACTACTAAACTTTTTTTTGTCAAATTAATTGCTAATTTTTGGCATACTACTAGCTAATAGTAGTACATTCTTTTAAACAATTTCTGATATTCTTTTCGACTCTGTTTACAAATACAGGTTCATCTCATACTGAAGGGGAAAAGACATTTGCGCTGATCATTGGACTATTAGCTGCCATAGCTCTGCTCATCATTTTCCTAACTTTCATGAGAAAGATTTTCGGAGGTCAAGGTAAAAAGTTCTTTTATTTCTTCTAATTAACAACTTTTTTTTTTAATTATATTGAGTAAAGATTTCCAATAAGCTGACGAGGACCCTTTCACCTTGTCACCGCACCTATGCGGAAAATTTCTGTTGATCGGACATCGATATATATGACAGCTGATTAGATTACATAGTCCCCTTTAAAAAAATAAGGATGGTCTATATATTTTGTTTAGGTTGTTAAGCTACCGATGTTCTATCATCTCAAATTTTGGCAAGAACGGTATTTTCGATGTGTCTCGTGATAATAAAAATGGCTCAGATTATCAGGGTAGACCATAGTGTGTCTACATTACACGAATGACATAATTTATTCGTCATGATTAAGGACCGTAGAGAATCCAACTGCTTTCTTCTAATTCCCCTTTACACAATTATTTCCTCCATAATGGATTCAGTTCTGCTATTAATTTAGTTGATTCATTTTCGTTTCTTTTCCTTTTTGCAGGAAAATAAACAACAGCTTAATGCAAATTAATTAAGATTAGCTTCAGCCACCTTTTCATGTCCATCATTTGCTTTTGGGTACCTCTTTTGTGTTACTTTTTTCTCTTTCATGCATGATGTCAATTGTCAACTTGGCTTTTCTCTCTTTACCCTTTTCCTTTATTTTTTTTGGAATTTTTTCCTTCATGATTATTCCCCAAAAGTAGATTGTGAAGAAAACATAGAAGGATATGATCATGTATGTGTGTCATTGGGGAATAAAAAGGAGGAAAAAAAAATGATAGGGTAAAGATTCCACTCTCCCCTCCACTCAACAAAGTTGTGTTGTCTTATAATGTGAAGAAAATGGCATAATTCTTTTTGTGAAGTTGTGGTATATAGTATATACATGTGTACTATTCCTTTGAGATGCTTTCTTATGTTGCTTTTCCATTTTTATTAAAAAAATTCTAATATTTCATTTACCAATTCGTAAGAAAATTAAAACCATGCATACGCGCTTAACATAGTCTGCGAGCCAATATTTTTTTTCATGAGGCCGTTACGTGAAGCGATGCAATAATGCTAAAATTGTATCAATTAAATCTCATAGTACGATTTAGAATCACTGACTTTACGTCGGCTTGAGTTTTGCAACATTGATCTCTTAATTTTTGTTTGCTTTATTAGGCACTAATGCACACGAAAAGAAGAGTGGAATGCATGCATGTTAGCATATAAAATGTGATTCAATATCTTTTTCTTTCTGGTGTAAAGAAGAATTGTACAGTATATTCTGTGACTCATTAATCCATAACTTTTTGCTAAGCAGTTCATAATAAAGTGAAAGGGTACGTACTAGATCAAGAACGATTTAATTAAAGATAAAAAAAAAAAAGAAGATAAAAAGGCAAAACCCTAACAAGGGATGGCCCAAGTGAGTAATTGCCTAAGTGATATGAGTAGATTTTAAAATTAAATTATTCAATTGTTTAGGCTTTTGTGACCTGTAGTAAATGAGAAGTGCGACTGTGCATGTTTTAAAAGTTACTCCTACTTCTCTACTCCCACATCGGGAAAATGGGAGCAAAACTTCAATTGTCAGCTGCTCTGATAATTTGTATGGAACCCCGAATAAATTCAACGGAAACGGTGTACATTTAGTGTACACAAGAGTGTTGTACCCATAGAATTTTCCCATATAAATAGGATGAGGGACATTTGAAGTGTTGAATTTGGACTTGCCTTTGTCCCACTTGTGTTCACTTGGCACTTGAAAAGCGGGTCCAATTGAATTTCTGGTAACCGATTCAATAAAACCCGTCCAGTTCTCCCAGTTTCTTGGATTTATACCGTTTTGTTGGATTTTTATCAGTTTAGAATGGTTTTATCCGGTTCTATCCTCCGAACAGTTTCAGGAGTTGGACCAGACCCGAGCCTTGTCCGGGTATCTGGCCAACCGATCTAACTGTTTAATGGTCCGATTCGAATTTCAAAACATTGAGTACATGCATGCACCGGAGTAAGGTTCAATGGAAACATGTATGGTTCCCCATATTCTTTAATTCCACCAATCCTAAATGGTGGATTAATGTTTTCAAAAGTGCCCATATGAAGTTCCAATCTCAAAGGATCAGCCTAGAGGTTAATGCCTACAATTTAAGAATTTGATCCCTCTTGAATATTCAGGTTATACAGTTGTTGTTATTTGGACTAGATTGACCTCTACCACTCTACGCGTAAGCATGTAAAACAACGGGAGGAGATGTAGGTATTAGTACTCTCAGATGTATGCAAGCTGGACGAAACAACTTAGATCATCAGAAAAATCGTACTAATAAAAACAAGCTTGAGCAACGGGATCAATCCACTCAGCAAACAAAGACATGCAATTTCGAGCAAGAAACAGGGCGATCCAAGGCCCATTTTGTAACCAAGCCCAACCAAATTCATTTTCAAGGCCCAGAGCTTAGCCCAAATCTCAAAGGACTATTCTTTTAGGAGGCAATTACGGGCCAGTACGGCCCAATTTAACAATTTACTTCCAGCTACAGCGGCTGTTCCCAAATGCACCTCCAGGTACAAGCTCCATGCCGTTCAAAAAAACAGGTAGAAGTTCTCTCTCTCCCCCCCCACACACATTGCATATGGGCACAATTTCTCTCTCCTCAACTCTCCAAACCATATAGAAATGCCTAGATCTTAGGGTACCCTATGAAAGTACCTAAATCCTACGGTACCCTATGAAAGTGTCTAACCCACTAAAACCTTATAATAGGAAAGTGCACCTTAAAATCTAAACCCTAGAGTACCTTATGAAAGGGCCTAAACCTAAACCCTAGGCTACCCTATGAAAGTGCCTAAAATCCTAGGGTACCCTATTAAAGTGCCTAAACCACTAAAATCCTATAATAGGAAAGTGCACCATAAACCGAAATCCTAGGGTACCTTATGACTAGGGTACCCTATAAAAGTGTCTAAACCACTAAAACTCTACAATAGAAAAGTGCAACCTAAACCTAAACCCAAACCCAAAAAAGAGATTTACCTTAATGGTAATTAAAATGAGTGACTTACCTTGATGGTAATTAGATGCCTCTTTTTTAGACTTAGAGGTAAAATTATGTTCTTTTAGGATCTTGGTGCAACATGCTAACATTGGGTGACACGTGGACAAGAGCGTAAGGTTCTACAGCAACAGGACGCGATGCCCTCACGGGGATGATCGCCTCTCCATGCATACAATGCAAGGGTTACGCATTGCGGTGTAATGTGCAAATTTAATCCGCTATTCTTACTACATACTCCCTCCGTCCCTATTTTATGGTCCCTTTTGGGGATTCCAACTAAATAAAGGAACACAATCATTGCACTTTTCAAAATCTACTTTTCTCATTTTACCCTTCAATCATTACATTTTCTTACTTTTTTAGTAGCACTAATTTCGAAAGGAGGGGTAAAAGTGAGAATTCATTACCTATTGCCCATTTAGTTTTGAAATGGGACAATTTTTTTGGGACAGGAAAAAGTGCAAACTGAGACTATAAAATGGGGACAAGCCTGTCAATAAAAACCCGTGAATCCCAACTGAACTGAACCGAATCAAATCGGACTGTAGGTTTTGGATTGGATTCATGGATTATTGGTCCGGACACGGATTGAAAAATTAGAAAATCGTGCTTTGCGGTTCGGTTCATGAATTTCATAAAAGAACTGTGGATAAACCGAACCGGACCGTGAGAATTTTATATATAATATTGGGATAAAAATATAATTAAACATATTACTCTGAATTTTTCACCCTAAATGGGTGAATGTACTATAAATAAAAAGTAAATGTGCAAACTGTAATTGGTCATTGTAATTTTGCTTGCACGTATATTAGCTACTTATTGTATCTGATTCTGTATTGTCTATTTTCAGTCATCACTCCAAACCCTAAACCTAATAAAACTTGAATAGCTACTGCTAGTGCTACTCTCTTGAATATAAATCTCTTTGAATCATTTTGAATTAGTGTTCCTGGTATTGTTTGAAATTACATTGTGACTGTGGGAAGGTTATTAAAACTTAAAAGCTGCTGGTGAATGGGTTCCAAAAGTTATATTGTGAATGTGAAAACAGTGGAACGTGGAATTTGTTTTTTTATTTAGTGAAATGTAATAATCCGGGGATAAACCATGAACCAAACTGTGATTTTTTTATTTTTTCGGAACCGAACCGTAGACTTTTGGTTTGGACACGGATTGCCTTACATCGGGCTATAAACTTTTGGTTCGGTTCTCAAATTCATACCAATCCACACCAAACCGGACCGTTGACACCCTGGTGCCTCCGTCCCCATTTTATGTTTTCCAAATTGTCATCTTCATCTGAATGGCCAATACTTTTGTCAATATTTGGACTAAGAGTATCATATTACTCCACTTGATAAAGACAACCCAAACGACTGATTTGGCCCCATCTACAAACGAGAAAGGAGGCCAGTGGGGACCATTATTAATCAAAAAGGAGGCGGTCGACCCAATCAAGACATGTGCCGTCTTTGGATGGGTATGGGTTGGGCAAATTCACGGTTCGGCCTAAAGAATTGGATAGCGGTTGGCAGGCAGCAGGTTAAGTCGCTGTCTTTCCTTTGTCAACAGACACGACCCAAAAAAAAACCCACATTAAACGAACAGTTGTTTCCTGGTCACGGGGCACCGTTACATGATGCCCCAATACCAATACTCTTGTTTATTGCACATTCATATATGGGGTTGAGTACAATGTATGGTAGATAAGGGTGTTGAGGCACCACATGACGGTATCTCAAGATTAGAGGCGGTTCCAAGATTTGAATCTAACAGTGACATAAATATACAAAAGCTTAATGACAAAAAATTCTATACACAAGTAAAATCCAACTTGGTCTTTTTCCAGTAAACCAATGATATATTTCTATTTAAAATTTATTTGGCTTGATGTATTTTAGTTTTGGTAGACTATACCATAACTAAAAAACAAATTTAGTCGGACTTTTATTTATAAGAAATAGATTTTGCACTTCACTTTTGTATAGTGGAAAGATACCGTTTATGTAGAAAGTGGAGGAGGTAGAATTTGTACTTTCATAATGAGGTTATCTTTCTTATATGTCAAGACATGCATGTGTGTCCAAAGAAAATTAAAAATAGATTCTACAAGTATATAGTACTCCTATTATTAATCAAAAGAGTTGACCTAGTGGTCATGAACGGTCATTTAAGGGTATACTATCTCTTAAAGTCATAGGTTCGAAACATGTTACTCTCTCTTTCCTGAATTTTTTGTCTATTTACGTACATGCGTGTCATTTTTCAATTACTTATAGCTTGCAATCTATAATGTTTTTTTTATATTTTTCAAAACTCTGTGTAATAGAACTTATCGAGAACCATCAAACGAGATTCATATTGAATATATATAACATTATACATTTGAAAATATAATCATTTTTTGAAGTGTCGTGAATAGTGAAAATGGACAATAAATTTGGGACGGTGAGAATATGTGCTATGAACTCTTTCAGGACTAGTTCATAGGGGTTTTGGTCTAGCTTTATTTAGCCCCTGCTAATGGCCACTATTAGTCTCCATATTAGTCGAGGTAAGTTTTTAGTATTTATTTTGAACATATACAAATGACTCAGGGAAAACAATATTCAAAAAATCAGATACTAATATGCAAAATATTTAGAATATGTAATAAATTTTTTTCAACTCAGGGATTCTCTTGAATCTGTGTGAAAGCCCAATGAGCCACCTTGTGCCCAAGCCACAGCAATTGCTCCATTTCATTGTGTAATCAAGCTACTAATAGATGTGCATGCATCGGCTTGCCGAAAAAACCAACCCTGTGTTTGATTTATTGGTTCGTCTCAACGAAAAAAATCAGAAAAGCAAAAAATTATAATTGAAACTAACTCATAAATATTTGAATGAGCAAAGAAGACTTTTATATTTTGCATTTTGTTTTATTCAAAATAAATTTGAGGTTTAATAATAACTTTTTGTTTTTCTGATTAGTCTTATCGATACAAACTAACAATTCACAAAAATTTGACGGCCAACCCGTAATGTGATACTCCTAAAACATTATAATCTGCCTTTCTAGAAAAAGAAGAAAGAAAGTTAGGTGGCGGTTGGCAGCATCCGAGTCAGTGTAAATTCCTTTGTCACCGACCAAGCCCCCCATGTTATTAGGATTTCATCCCACGCCTATGCTAGCAAATTATAATTGAATGTTTGTTGGTGAATAGGCCTGTGCCACGGATCCGAGGGTCTTGAAGCGCGGGAGTGTCCTACAAGATTGTAGTGCTCGATCTGGATCGTCTAAAATATTTTTAAAGGTCTAGATTATTGTATATGTAAAACAAATATTTTGTATACATGTAAGATAATATATGAAATCTGAACCATTAAAAATATTTTTGAACAACCCAAATCATGTACTATTTGACATCAAATCAATCTAATTTTTTGACAAAGCTGATGTTCTTGAGTAGTTGCACCCAAAAAATTCAAATCATTCATTAATATCATTTAGACCCTAAAAAGAGCTCATAAATGGGCCAGCACGATTATTGCCCTTTTTGGGACGGGAGAGGGCCCAATAGTACGGTCGACTAGAAGACACTCATTTTCCTGTGAGTCTGTGATTACTGAGGAACTTTTCAGTGTCGGGTATGACTGACGTGGTACTCGTTCGCGTATATTTAGCAGTTCAAAAGTGTAACGGATAGTCCAGATTAAATACATTTTTAATTTTTTTTAAATCAATCTAGTACTTTCAATTCGGGCCGTTCGTTGTATTTTTTGATGGCCAGATGTGCGCGAGAGGGCACCACGTAGTACCCGCTTGGCATTGAATTTGTTTTCATGATGACTAGTTCTAATTAACTAATTTTAATATTTCAAGTAAATATTATAGTTCCCCCATCTAAAAAAAGGTACAATATATATATATGGTCCATCGGTCTAGTTATGATTATGGAAAATAAAAGTTGATAATTTTAATTCCGTTACTGGTTCTCAGTTAAAGAATCACGGTTACAACTGACGCAAAGTGTCATTGCGTATCTTGATTAGGGAAGCTAATTTTTTTCCAAGTTATCCTTTTGTGTCTAGTAAGAGAAGAATATTTTTTTTGTTTGGAAGTGTTTAACATAGTATTACTATAATTACACGACCAATACACAATTTCAATCTGTTGATCTTATTCCACCTTCTACACTCACAATTTCCATTCACTCCATGCAAAGCCCTAATTGCTATAATTATACTATTATAGTAATGGTTCGATTGTCATGTATTTTGTGGAATATATTTGGTTTAGAATTTTCATCCCATGATTCTTTTATGAATTATTTAGCGTCTTTATTTTAAATAATTTTATGAATTAAAGTTTTTTGGAAGAGTGTTTGGATGTTAATTGGGTAGAACCGGAAACGATTGGTCGGATCATCATGCGGTTTGGATCTGGACAGGTTCTACTCATATATTGATTAGATTTTGGTTCTCAATTTATTAGAATTATTCAGAATGATCCGGCTTGTGAATTTTTGGAAAATCACACCATTTCAGACCATGTACACCTCTAGTTTTTCAAATCGCTCTAGGAAGCCATTGATCATGGCCCATGGGACTCAGCTCAGTCTCCATGTGTTTGGTAATTCTCTGGACCGTAGTGGCTTCCTTCGAGGCCATGCAGTCGTAACTCGTTACCATTCCTATTGTAGCCCAATGACATGATCAGACATGTGAAAAAAATTCTATTTATGGAAGAATAAAGGAATGTTCTGAGCATTAAAATTACTTTTATGACTTTGATTTTTTGTTCCACAAATGTGTTTTGTGCATATAACTATTGGTATTTGATCGAGCCGCTTTTTAATCCTTAACAAACGCTACAATATCAATGATTCCGATGAATTATGAGTATCGACTGAGTCACAAGAATGGGGAGCTGCTGTGCCTTGTGGTTTTGTGCCCGAGGAAACCGGGCATTGATCGAAAAGTATGATTTGAGTTGTTCATTGTGTAAAGCTTGACAAATAGAATAAACCTGACAAAAATCAAGTCAAAATCGGATTTCGGTAACTTAATGAATGAACAACATTAATTGGCCCACAATATAAGTTTTCGTTCATTTATAACTGCTGGAAAATGAGAGGTTCGTTGACTGAATTAATCAGAATCCAATCGATTTGACTAGAAATTTGCTCAACGCGTCAATATCTACCTAATGAACGGTTCAGATCATATTTTTGAGTTGGGGACAATACCCGTTTTATGAGCACAATTACCCTGATGTAGTAGTGTGCCTTAGGCACAGTGGCGGAGCCACATAGAGACCAGTGCGGGCACAGGCCCACACTGGATTTTTGAGGAGGAATTTTTTTTTTTTTTTGCATTTTGTAAAAAAATATAAACTGGTATATCACTTTTTTTTATGCTTACATAAAATTAATTAGTGCTCTTGGGAAGTCATTACTTGGTGTTATAATATAATTCTCCTACGCATATTTATGTCGGATTCAAGATTAAATATATGAGTTTGACCTAAATATGTGATGAAAGCCCATAAAAAAAGTGATGGAGAAGAGATGACAATGCCCCAGAGCCACTGAATTTTTACTCAAAACTACATGTATACAGTTTTCACTGATTCGAACCCCTAACCTCCCCTTGGAAGCCAACAAGTACAACCAAATAGGCAAAGAGGGCACATCTGTGTTCATAAAATGTAAGTCAAGCGAGACTCGTTTCAAATGAAAATTAAGACATTTCAAAAATTCTTTAAGAAGAGTTTTTTTCATAACAAAAATACTGACGTTCATGAATTATGCCTCCACTGACCCAATTTTCTGGCTCCGTCACTGCTTAGGCACATTAGGTCCTTCCTAGTTCCTAGCTGAGTCCTTGATCATAACCTGCTGGAAAGCAAGATGTCCATTCTTTTTCTAGCTTTTTTTTTTGGCCATTCCTTTCTTTGAAGAAGTAGACACCTTTTGTAGCTTGCCCTGTTTTCTTTTCTCCTTTTGTATAATTCAATGATACATATTAACATAACACGAACACAAATTAATTGAGAATGATTTTTCTCGGTGAGAAAAGAAAATTAAGTCTTCGAAAATTATGTATCAGATGAAAAAAAGGGATTTATTGCAATTTCTTCAAAATAAATTAAGTGAATTTAGAACTAGGGGAACATGGGTGTTCAATTGTTAGTGTTGCAGCTAGGGCTGTAAATGAACTGGGCCGTTCGCGAACTATTCGAGGCTCGGTTCGGTAAGAGCTCGTTCGAATTCGATTCGTCTACTAAACGAACTGAACTTGAACCTCAATATTAGGCTCGTTCCATAAATGAGCCGAACCTGAACCTAAGTGGATTCGGCTCGGTTAGGCTCGCGAACCTGGGGTCAAAATGTAATT
>JAXBDA010008434.1:0-14828 GCA_036023075.1 Gaultheria prostrata | reverse complement strand
ATCGACCCGAGTCATGGGCGTTGAAATCCCCTAGACTTAGCCTTAGTTTAATTTAGTCTTTAAATCAAATTCCAAGTCGTTCTCGAAGTCGAGAGAATTCCACCCCAAATCACAAGTCAAAGTTTGCGGCTTCAAGGCTAAAAAAAAACCATCACGCGCAAGACAAATTTCATGCTCGGTACGTTCGGTCCCTGTGGATTCGATCCGGTCTTACCGGTATTATGCTAACTCCGACACTAGCCCTACGCTTTGGGCGCGCTTATAAATAATAAAGTTGGAGCGAAAGCAATCCAACTAGCCTTTTGTCAATTTTGACCCTTTTGGCCTCCGATTGAGTTACATACGTGCTATACTTGTTCTTATTAAATTGAAACACTTTGAGATACCTACCATGAACATCACGAGAGATGCTTGTTAAGTTCTTAAGTTCCCTTGGGTCTCACGTGACGAGTTTGACACTTAATGACGCGAGTTGACAGTTATTGAACGAATTAGGGTTTTTGAGCGTTGATTTGAGTTGAGCTATTGCATGGACACTTAAATGAATCGATTGAGCATGATATGGTATTAAATGATGAAAAGATTGACACGGGGCTCGAAAGGGTATGCCCGGAGTGACACGGGGCCTATATGGCATGCCCGGAATGACACGGGGCCTTTATGGTATGCCCGGATTACAATGAATGGAATAATGTAATAAGACGCATGATGAAAGTGTTTTGAGAGCACGAGTGGTACACTTGGTATGTTTCGGACACAACGGAGTGATTGTTGATCTAATATGACGAATCTTGAACCAATCTTCTATGTTCGACTTTTCGTGACTTATTTGATTACTCTTATTGATGTTCCTTCCTTCGTTGTACTTCACGAGCATCTCATTTACATTTAGAATAGATAGATGTTTTCCTACTAGGCTAGTGAGCTCACCCTTATAATTTCAGGTACTCAACAAGGCGGACCATGATTTGGCGTGTGGATGTGCATGCATGACTTCATGTTTTGAAAGCTAATTGGACGAGTTACATGATCATCTTCGACTAGTAGTACTTTTTGAGAAAATGAACTTTTAACTTGTAATTCATGTATTTTTGACTAGAAATTTGTGTAGACTATTCGGCTTATGTAATTGATTTGGGTACACTAAACTTGACTTTTGTTGACTTTGAACATGTAATTTGACTTTGACCGTGAAAGGTGTTGACCTCCACGTGGATTATGTACTTAATTATGTTTATGAAATTTGGGGCGTGACAAAGCTAACCCTGGAAGGTACACGATACACTCCTCAACTCGATCTCTACTTCTTTGGTACTTCTCTCTAAGTCTCTCCCTAGACCGTTGGAGTGCCTTCCCCGGCCACATTCCAACCGGATTTGTGGCTTTCTAGTCCTTCGATTAAGGACGGCTGCTACTTTTAGATGATTATCTCATGTACTTTTGTTCTCTAGCAATGAAGTTTCTACCATTTTGACCCAAAAAAACTAGTGCCTACCGAATTGGTAGGGACAAACCGCGTCGTTTTTTAGGGGATAGTTACAATACACACCTACAAGGCTACAACGGTGTGTACTATATGCACATATTGTATGGTCTATGTTATGCCACCTCAGGACCAATCGTAACATTTTTTATTGTTTCGTAACTTTTCAGCAATATGATTCATAACATTTTCTCTATGATTTCGTAACATTTTTGCGTTTCGTAACTTTTTATTCATGAGGGGCAATCGATTCGTAATATTTTTAGGGGTGCATATGATACCCAATCAAACAGAGGGGTGTGTATTGTAGTCTTTCCCTTTCTTTTGAGAGAGAGAAATCCCTTCCATTCTCATTAAACACAAGATCCACCAGGATCAAACTATAGAGATAGAGAACCACAAGCCACAGAGGAGCAAAGGCTCCGATAACATAACTCCATAATATTGCCCCGGGTAAACAAAACTAAGGCATACTCATTGAAGCATTAATTTGCAGAATTTGTAGATGTCGATCTCTCCAGAATTTGAGAAATTCGGCCTGAAATCCCGCCTCTCAATGGTTTTATGTATATTAGTATAACATATTGTAATGGGTCAAAGATCTTTTGCTGTATTATTGGTTCAATAATGCAGCAGAATCAACTTGAAATTTTGGATGATTTTATATGTAGTTCTGGGACGGTTCTGGCCAGGCATCAATGCTTTGGAAAAAGACAGGAGACACTATTTTAGAAAGGATAAGAATCCAAAGTTTGCCGGTGGTTAAAGAAACAAGACTTAAGAGTTTGTTCACTCCTAAGATGTTAGATTTAAAATCTCTCATGTGCTATCAACTCCTTTGAAGTCGGTCCATACAAAACTTTGTTCTAGCTTTAATTAGATCCCCGCTAGTAAACGGTGGGATTGATCCCCAAGATTTGTCCAGGTACCCGCAAACTTTCCCGGGCACATGAGTTAAAAAAAACAATGGTATTTTATAGTAAATAACTGAGGGACAAGCTCAATGCCTCAATCAACTCAAGGAATCGCCCTAAGGCTTATGCTTATTTATCATGAAAATTTGCTCCTACTCCAATTTCCAACTAAGCTTGGAAATTAGAGAACTGCAAGAAATGATGAATTTGAGCTAAGCCCAGATTTGGATATCAGATAAAGAACATCCCAGAACGTTCCTGGGCCAAATCAGATTTGATAATTAGACCAAACAATTGAAAAATATTAACAACTGGGCCCAATCAGTTTTACTCTCAAAATCTGGTTAACAACTGAAAAATGTTACATCTACTCTCAAAAGCCAAGTAGCATGTCTAAATTATTTTATAATTTTCATGAAGTCATTTGAATTGTTCTCGAAATAAGAATTGTTCTTTTTTTGAAATTATTTTCACCCCCGGCCCCTATATAGCTCTACCACTGTAGGCAACATATATAAATACTTCTTAATATAACACAGTCGACCGTCCAATACCATAATTGTTCCTTAACATGAACTTCTTACAACCACTTAACACTTTTTACACCATGGATGAGGTAGCTAGAATTAAATCTACCAACAGTACTTAATCCATGACCAGAAGGTTATTTATATAGTACTAATCAAAGCTAGATTCACACTTAATATACTAAACATCTTCGACAGCATAGTTTGTGATTCCACCAACAGCTTGCAGCATTTGCAGACACTGATCACCATCACTGTTTCCACCAAGCAAAGCAGCCACCGAACCCACGAAAGCAGCATTCGAATAGGTAGTAGGCTCCGAATGGGAGTAATCCGATCTCAAGTCGTTGAAGTGGTCGTTGGAATCAGGGCCTCCAACGATTGCACCCACATGAGTATTTGGATTTGGTTTTGTAGAAGAGTACCAGGTTGAGTAGCCGTCGTTGCACCCCACCTTGGCCGGGTGATATTGGACTGAAGGGATGGATGAACCTCTGTGGTGTAACTGCAATGGGTAGTTGCTGCCAAATCCTACCATGTATGACATCTTCATGGGGTTGTTTCCTAGTATGTAATCCACCTGAAAGAAAGAAAACAAATATTCAAACAGGCAAGAAGGGATAATTGAAGCTCTCTTTTTTTGTATGAAAATAGCACTTCATAGCTTCAAAAAGTAAGGAAAGGCGAAAATGGTGTTTTGTTTACACACCAGTATAGGTTTTTACCTGTGTTTTTGCAAAGGCCTTGACTTGAGATGGGGAGAAATTTGCAGAACCACATTGGACTCCCTGAATTTTCGCTGCATTAAGTATCTTGGAGTAGATTAGGAGCACCAGGGAAGCACTTGTAACGTACTGTAGATTACTACTATCTCTAGTATACAGAAGCCCACCTGCAAGCAAAATACATACATGTTTCTCTTTTTGAATCATTGCAAATATCGGCTCAGAAAACTTTCGCAGAAAAAATTTGAGAATCCAATATGTTTGGGGGCTCCGTGAAGTGTTGTTCGTACTGCATTCTGAACGCGTCTCTAAAAAAAATTTCTTTTTAATTCATAGTTTTTTTCGATTGCAAATTTTTGTCAATATATACCTGGGGTTGTATGGATCTGAACAGAGCTACTTCCTGGCATCAGCGCACATACGAAAGAGTCGGCATCCCTTTTAAACTTCTCCAAATTTGACTTTCCACCATAAAATTCCTGAACAAAAATCTCATTACTTTAGTCACTTCGTTGAACAAGAAGACATTTTCGGGTTTTGGCACAGCGAAATAATACAGGTACCTTTGCTAGTAATGTCTGTGCTCCGGCAAATTTGTTATCCCAACTGAACTCGGATACTCCCTGGCTCCATCCTTGGTTGTTCGATACATAGTTCAAGTAGCTTGTTTGTCCGGTGGCTTTGTATAGCCACGCTGCTGCCCATAACAGCTCATCCTTCATGAAATACAGGTAAATAATCTCATGACTGAAATTTGGAAATTTATTTACCCAACAAAAAAAAATTTGGTTGGAAATTTTGTTATTACCTGATAGCCAGAGTAAGAGCAATAAAAAGGGCAAGAAGCTTGGTAAGATCCTTTGTACTTGTCTGCAAACTCAAACAGCTGAGATACATTTTGACTAAGTCAGATGAAAAAACACATAAAAAACTTGATGAGCAGAAACTATCTTGAAACTATGCTACCTACCGATTTTGCATGGCTTAATAGATTGGCAGAATAGTTGGAATTGACACCTTTAAAGAAAATCGAAGCAGCAGAAAGAGCAGCAGCAGCGTCAGCCGCTGCCTCTGTGCCTGGTGAATTGGAAGTGATCTTGTAGAGTGTTCGAGGAGTGTCCATGTCTTCGGGGCGCTCCCAACACTGGTGATCTTGATTTCCATCTCCTACCTTTGAAAACCGATATCAGAGAAGTAGAAACTTGCTAAGAACCAAGGCAGACTGTAATTACAGACTTAGAGTCCTAGTTTGAAAACACAGTTTAGTTTAGGTCCTTTAGGAGCTTCTCTTTGTATTGCCCAGTTGCTTGTACATGCATTTCAGAACTGTGGATTCAAGATGTGAAAGCACTGACAAGTGACTACTGACTAACATACATAGGCCAGTGAGTAATCACAGGAAGGGGTTTGCTGGAAAATTTAAATAAGATAATTGGTATTGGCCCATAAAATTGTTATCAGTAAATTGTCCAACTAATTATTTTTGTGATGTAGAACTGGCAGCAGATGGGTTCTTAAAGCATTGGGGATGGGGTTAAATTGAAAGGAGGGCAAGTTCAGGGATAGGGATAAAGTGGTAATAGCGGGAGTCTTGTACACTGGGTAGCATTTTTTCTTAAATCCATACGAGCTAAGAATTGCTCGAATTTGATGGATCGACTGGAAACAGCCCAACGAACGTTAATTTCCATAGCAAGGCTTGATAACCCATATAAGAAGAAAAATATGTTTTCGGTCCCAAGTTGCCACTATTCCAAGCAAAACAACCCTGGCCTCCATTTTTTCAGAGAAGTTGGCATTATGCATCTCATTTCAAGCTTCGACGCGAAGTAATATTGTAAGGGTTTTCTCTTGTGGATTCAAGAGCTTTCGCATACTAGAGTGATATCCGGCCCTGTCTTTGTTATTACTGCTTGAGTCTTTGAAGAAGTAAAAAGAGAGTTTAACCTGTGTGTAGAGAGTGGTAGGTGAAGTGTGAGCTCTTAATAAGAAATCAGAACCCCAACGGATTGCTCTGTGGATATAATCCGTCTGACCGGCTGAAGATATCTCTTTCTGGTGCTCAACGGCAGCCCAACTCAATAGGCTCACACTGAATGACATCGGCCACCCAAACTTGACGTTGTCACCCGCATCATAGTACCCTCCCACCAGTCTCACCTGTCACAAGAAATACGAATTAGTAGTAGTAGTAGTAGTTGCCGAACAATTTTTTTTGTGTTCAGGAGAAAGGGAAAACAGAAAGCAAAAAACAGGAACAATTCGACTTAGATCTATGGACTGTGGACAAAATAGAGCTGAAGTGAAGGAATATTACACAAGAAAGTCATATTATATATGCTAGCGTGACATTTTCCCTTCATGCTCATAAGCTTGTTTTCAATTATGTTTGCAAGTGTATCACGGCTTAGTGGCCCAACAATTCTAGGGGTCGTTGGCCACCCAAAAATTCTAAGCAGCTTTCAAACAAATATAGGTGCCCATAAAGCGCCAAATGTTTAACCGTCTATCTCAGCCCACCAGCCTTCTGAGAAAGACGGAGAAAATTTTAGTGCTTTTGTGTAAGGTCTGTATCTAAACTGATTCTGTTCAGATGCTAGTAACGAAAAATATCGTACGTTATCTGGCTTGCCATCAGAGAGAGCAGAGTCTCCCCTCCATTTCACTCTCTGATCAACAGGCAGTTTTCCCGATCGTTGTCCTTCGAAAAACATGATAGCTTTAGCAAGTGCATCTTTGTAGTCATAAGCTGCAGAGCAGAGCCCGTCAGCTTTTAGGAGTTGTACATTTGGACTGGATAAAATGCAGAAAAGCAGCAGGCACAAAAACATTCCACTACAGGCCATGCTTTGTTGTAAAGTCATGTGCTGCAAGGTTGTGTACTTGTGTTCTGGATATGTGGTTGCTAGTTATAGACAAAATGAAACTACAGTGTTCCTTTGTCTTTTTTTTCCTAGTTTGATCTATATCTAACAGCTACATGCCCCATTCCCATAAAAGTTGTGAAACTATTTGTTTAAACCCAATTACATGGATGTGTTTGATGAGGTATGAATGATGATGATGGATTCATGAAAATGGAGATCGCGTGAAGGAGTATATTACATGATGCCCCAAAAACCATGTCATTGTTGTGTCAATTGATAAGAGTACTGAAATTTGAGAATGTTGAAGATAATGTATGCCACAACCCAAAGGGATTGGCGAGTGGTATTGTCTTGGGACTTAGGGGTTTGCTCCCGCCCACTTAAGGTGTCAGGTTCGAATCTCTTTGCCAGCAAACTCTTGGGGCCGCTGGGGGTTATACCCGGTCGTTACTTCCACGGCTCCGGAATTAGTTGAGGGCTAGCAAGTTGGCCTGGACATCCGGTTATAAACAATAAAAATAATGATAATATAGTTTCGTAAAGTAATGTTCTTGAGATAAATGAGTTCTGGCCGGTGTTGTAATATCTTTTTTGTTCAATAGTCCAGTTTTGACAATTTTTGGATTCTCCCAGAGTCTATTTTGATGATTCAAATCGTTCATATTTTAGACCTCGTCGATAACAACACATGCCGAAAATTGCGATGATTGGATACCGGTTGATATGGTTCCGATTGTCCGTGTGGACTCACTGTGGAGGGTTGAAAAAGGAGTTGTGGAGGGCTATCATATATAGGTTAGAGACTTAGAGACACAAAGATTACGTAGAGACATGGAGGAAGGATAGTGTACCCACTCCTCAACGTCAATAGTTGGAAACATTCTCCTGCTATGATATGTTTGGCATTCCTGCCCCCGTGGTTAAGCAGAATTACTTCCAAAGAGTTCCAAGGTTTTCTTCAAGGTGGTCTCTTGGGATCAAGGTTTTAAATAACAGTTTCGAGACATGTAATGGGTTTATTGAATGATACGGAATGAGAATCGGTTGTAGCTGTTTGAATTTTTATAAATTATTCTGAAAAAAAATAGAAATTATTTTGAAAGAAAGAACAGCTAAATTACCCGTCGTAATAGTTATGAATCAGAAGCAGGTCAATAGAGAAAGGAAACCGGCCAATAAACATGCAATTTTTTTATCTCACCGGTATATCAGGGGTGTAATAGTATTAGAAGTCTCAAACCTGTTACGCAACCTGCCGATGCGAAAAGTAAAGGTGAATTTTTTGAAACCTTGCTTGGGATGCGATTGATTTAATTGATAGCATTCCATTTGCTTGTAAGAATCTTAGAGCACCTCTAACAATGATGTAACGTCGAATTTTTGAAACCTTGCTTGGGATGTGATTGAAAAAATTGATAGCATCCCATTTGCTTGTAAGAATCATAAAGCACCTCTATCAACGATGTGGATTTGTACGTGTAGCCTCTTTTTTAATCTATTTATACTTGTTTTTTTATGTGTCATGGCTCGTGGATGTGGGCTAAGAACCTTCTGTTTGCACTCGCACTAAGGAAGTTTCCTTGGTCTCCAATCGTGGCCCGTGGGTAAGCAAGCAATGACAACAGATTGAGCACAAATATGGTGTGATGGTCTATCTTTTTTTTTTTTTTTTGGTAGAAAAGAGTGGATTGGGGAATGGTGTTGTCCCTTAAGGGACAGCATGCATGCAGACCCCATCCGAGCCGTCTATGCTCGGCGATCAACGACCCATATCTGTTTGAATCTAAACAGATCTACACCGTCCATTACCGAATTGATCTGGGCCGTTGATCGCCGAGCACGGACGGTTTGGATGGGGTCAGCATGCATGCTATCCCTTGAGGGACAGCACGCCCCCTGGGTTGCATCAAATTAAATACCAAAGTCAGAGTACACAAGTCTAGGATATGAAACCCTTTGGGCATCCGCCCTTAATTGAATAGAAATACAATTAGGCATTAAATCAAATGCATGAAAGCCGTAGTCCATTTGGTAACCCAAATTTGCTAAGAGATCCGCACATCCATTTCCTTCGCGAAAGGTATGCATCACTTCCGCCACTTCCAGAAAGCCTCAAAAATTACCTGCAATCGTTCAACAATGCGCTCAAATGATGGGTGTCTGTAAATGTAGATGTAGTTGAAAGGAAATCAAGCATGACTCTTGAATCTGTTTCCACTTCCAACCCAAACAATCCTAGATCATATGCCAGTTGGAGCCCATCTCTCCTCCCCCACAACTCTGCTGCTAAACTGGTGTCTGCCCCTATTTTGCGGCAAAAACCAGTCACCCAATTACCCTGATGGTCCCGGATAAGACCCCCCGCCGCCGCCTCGTTATTACTATTCCGTGATCCTCCATCTGTATTGAGTTTAAACCCATTTTGTATGGTCTATCTGACCATACATATATGTGGATCACTACAAGAGAGGAAAGTGTTTGATACATAAAAATGAACATGAAAAGTCATTCAACGGATGAGATTCGTCAGGTAACAGTGTACCAGACGGACCTCATCCGTTGGAAGCCTTTTCATATTTTTTTTTCACGTATTGTACCAAGGCACCTTCAAGAGTTCAAGTAAGAACTAAAATGATTGAATGAGTCAACTTGATATATTGTGTTTGGATATTGACCCCACTTTCTGACAGATAAGGATTTTGGCTTCCTTGGGTGTTGGGTTTCAATTTGTTAGTGGTTTTTTGTTGTTCAACCTAATATTCTCCTCTTCCCCGACTTGATGTACCCCTGTCTAGTTTCTCAATGAACTTGTTGCTGTTTCCAAAAATAATAATTTGTGTACTGTGTTGAAGTATATATTAGATATAAATATGTTTTGATACATATCCACACAGAGAATGGAAAGAAGATGATGTTCATAATCAGCATGGAAATATGAGAGAAATGTCTTCCCAGAAATATGGGCTAGTTAATGGAGTATCTGATGATGCGGGCAATATTTTAATATTCTAAAAATCTATGAATTTTATATTTTTATTTCAAAATTAGTAGTATTTTATTAGGAATATTCCCGTGGTAACATAAATTGCCTAGAATAGGTTTTCTTATATAGGTTGATTTTATTTTCTTTTATTAATTTATTGTTCTCTCTAAGATTTAGATTTAGCTTTTCTTTATTGTACTTCCATTTTAGTATTTTTAAGCTATCATTTTTTTTTTAGACTTTGTTCGTGGTTACTTTTGCAAATAAGTTCTGTTAATGATCATTCTCTACCCTACTAATTCCTAAGTTATGATTTCCTTATTCATTTCACATATTCATGGTGCTCTATTGAGAATTGTAGTCCCCTATTTATTATTTCGATTACATTATCTATATAAAAAATAAAATAAATAAAATTTGAACAACTCAAGAAAATAGAAAATATTAGGTATATCGTAAACCTTGTTAGCCAAAAAGAAAAGAAAAAAAAGAAAAAAAACCCATATGCCTTAACAAGTTTTGCGAATCATGGGATGGCTGGACCAATGCCCAAACACTACGCCGTTGCGCTATTTGGTCACTCGACACAACTTTGGCCACTAATTTGGTGGGATTTGACTGGATTGGATATATTGAAGTGAGATTAATTACATCACCCGAATCTAGGTGCTAATTTCCAAAATTAACACCGGAAATGTTATCGGGTTTTGTTTCCCGATTCCCAAATAAGGTCAATATTGTCAATTTTAATTCTCGTTTTGTACGAAAGAGTTCGGGACTGCGTTTAAAAACCGATTTCGCCAACACCCGATTTTTCAGCACAAAACTTAGCAACAATGGTCCGGTGGTCGCCAGCCGATGGTGGTGTTTGTGGGGAGAGTCGGTGGTGGTGGTGGTGGTGGTCGTCGTTAACAGTCGAAGCTTGACTCGAGCCCGAGCTTTTCACGAGCCAATGACAAACATACATTCCTACTTGCATAATATAGAGAAAGTTTTAATTATGCATGTAGATGTGTCTTAAATATATGTTTGACCTACAACAAAAATGCTCTATTTCGAAATAGTGATACAATTAACTATAGTTTTTTAGTATTGTACATCAACATATTACTTTCGAATTAATAAGAAGCAATGTGATCTTCTCCTATTAAAATAAAATGAGCCTTATCGAGCCTATCACGATAGTTTTTAGGCTTATTTATATTATTTTTGCAAGCTCGAGCCAAGCCTAGCCTATACTAATGTTCAAGCTTGTTTTTAATTTTTTTGCGAGCTCGAGCTCTTAATAAAACCTTAACAAACCGAGCTCTAACAAAGCCAAAACGAACCGAACACCGAGCCGTCACAAACGGTTTGGTTCATTTGCAGCCCCAGGGAGAACTGAATCTTTAATAGTAAATGATTTTTGGGTAAGATATGTCATTTGTACACGAGCAGTGGCGGAGCCACATGTGGACCAGTGTGAGCCCACACTGGATTTTTGGAAGGTTTTTTTTTTTTTTTTGCATTTTGTAGAAAAATATACATCACTTTTTTATATGCAAAAAACTAATTAGTGTTCTTGGGACGCCATTTCATGGTATTATAATGTCATTCTCCTCCACATGTCTATGTGAGACACAAGACTAAATATATGAGTTTTACTTCAATATGTGATGAAGGCCGATAAAAAAAGTGATAAAGAAAGGTGTTAGGGCATCACTTGGCGATGCCTCAGAACCACCGAATAACTAATTACTCACAAATAAGCCTTAACAAGTTTTGCCAATCATGGGATGGCTGGACCATTGTGTGTTAGCCCAATACTCCGTTGCGCTATTTGGTCACACGACACAACTTTGGCCACTAATTTGGTGGGATTTGACTGGATTGGATATATTGAAGTGAGATTAATTACATCACCCGAATCTAGGTGTTAATTTCCAAAATTAACACCGAAAATGTTTTCGGATTTTGTTTCCCGAATAAGGTCAATATTTTTCGGATTTTAATTCTGGTTTTGTACGAAAGAGTTCGGGACTGCGTTTAAATACTGATTTCGCCGACACCTGATTTTTTCAACCAAAACTTAGCAATAATGGTATGGTGGTCGCCAGTCGATGGTGGTGTTTGTGGGGAGAGTCGGTGGTGGTGGTGGTTAACAATGGAGGTAGGGGAGGGTTGGAGAGAAGTGCAAAGGAGAAGTTAGGGCTACAAACGAGTCGAGTGATCGAGTCAAGTTTCGTTGTGTTCAAGCTTATTTATTACTCCCTCCGTCCCATTTTGTTTGTCAATTTTTGATAATCGTATCAGTTTTTGATTGCTTATATATTTTAATATTGATCTCCAAATATATGCAATATGGATCTTGTTTGATAGTACACGATTAATTATATTATACGAAGTTTTTAAAACGGTGAAAAATATTATAAATTGAAAGATAAAAGTAATTTAAGATGTAGCAGAAAATAAAATAATTGACAAACAAATTGGGACGGAGGGAGTAGTAAAATTTTACCGACCTCGAGCTCGAACATAGTAAATACATAGTTAACGACATGGACGGATCCAAGGGGGTCACGCGGGGGCACGTGCCCCAGCTGACCCCCACTCGTCGATTAAAAAAAAATTAACAAAAAACTAAAAACTAATTAGTGTTTTTAGAAGGTTGTGGCGGAGCCACATGTGGACCAGTGTGGGCCTGTGCCCGCACTGGATTTTTGAAAGTTTTTTTTTTTTTTTTTGCATTTTGTAGAAAAATATACATCACCTTTCTTTTATTCAAAAAATTAATTAGTGCTCTTAAGACGCCATTCCATGGTGTTATAATGTCATTCTCCTCTGCATGTCTATGTGAGAGTCAAGACTAAATATATGAGTTTTACCTCAATATGTGATGAAGGCCGATAAAAAAAAGTGATGGAGAAGGGTGTTAGGGCATCACATGGCGATGCCTCAGAACCACTGAATAACTAAAACCTCACAAACAAGCCTTCACTGAATCTTTTCCTCGAAACTATAATGTGTTTATGAACCCCGGCCAGACCTCCCCTTGCCAAGGGGTAGCATATATGTCCATAAAATGTAAGTCAATCGAGACTCATTCCAAATAAAAATCAAGACATATTAAATTCTTTGAGAAGAGATTTTTTTTTTTTCACAACAAAAGTACTGGCTTTTATAAATTGTGCCCTCACTGAAACAGTCTCTGCAGGACAGCCATTTTGACAGGGTCACGAATCCCTATTCAAATTCAACACATGCAAGAAAATGACCAAATCATGATAAACATGACATGTTCAAATAAAGCATGCACTTCACTCTTCTTAATTTCCTCGTTATGGTATTCTTTTTTAACACCACAAGTCTTTTAAGTACCAATTGATCTTGCCAACTGAAACGCTTCTGTGTCGGGCATTTTCTAAACTACCACAACTGCAATAATTGACTGGTATTTTTGTGCCTAGCTCTCAAGTTACCGTATAGTTGGTTAACAAAGTACTATAAGCCATAATATTGTACTTAAATTACTCCCCATGTCTACCAATTATAAAATTGAGCTTCAACTAAAAGCTTCCACTTGTTAATCACCATGGGATTAAGATTTTTTTTTGTATGGAGAGATTCTAATTAGTGATCATTAATTGGGTTAATTACATGGATCACCCTTGCACCTTTACTGATATTTTCATTTTGGCCGCGACACTTTCAATTATGGCTGTCAAGCATTTACGCTTAAATCAAGTTGTAATGTTACCTTCCCCGTCCATCTCAGGGGCCAGGGGCCAGGGGCGGCTCCATTGGGGTTTCAGGGTGTTGATCAAGCGAACCCCTTGTATTCAAAAAATGTACTGAAATTTTGTACTATATTTTTGCGTATAATTTGATGTTTCTTTCATATAATTGTCTGCCTTAGCGAACCTCCTAAATTTGAAAAATGCACTAAATTTTATATATTTTGTGTATCATCTGATATTTCTTTTGTACTGTTCGCGCTGAATTAGCCATACGTACTAAGCCACAGTAAATGGAAATTCACTTTATTTTGGAAGTAAGCATATCAGATTGCTAACAAATAAACTAGTCCGACAACCAAAATAAATACCTTTATTTTTATTGTGTTTTGTACACCATTTTTTTTTTTTTGGTACATTTTTTGACACCGCTGAGTTAAATATCTTGCAGCCGCCCTTGTCAGGGGCGGACGAAATATGTGAAGGGGAGTGGCACTTGCACTTCCGAATCTGACAAAAATAGCGCTATTCCACAAGACACGTGCATTTTTCTGGGGTATTAAATATGTTGATGAATAATTAACGAAGAGAAAATGTGTACTCTTTTTGGATATTATTCCCAGATAAACCTTAGAACACGTGTAGTTTTCTGAATTTTATTTTTAATGGATGATTAACGAATGAAAATGTGCATTTTTCAACATTATGAATAATTAGAACATGTGTACTTATTCTGATACTAATCATATAGTACGGAGTACTATTTTGAGTGTCAACTCCGATTTGAAAATCTTGGCTCCGTAATCTGACATTTTTGAGGTCGACTAAAACTGGCATGTGAACAAATTATATGCAACATTTTTCTCGTCTTATTACCACCCCCACACTCCCAAGAAACATCACTCTTTTTCGTAGCACTTCCAGCAAAATTTAACAACAGTACTGTTGATGTCGCAATTGAAGTTTTTATGAAAGCGGAAGGATGTAAAGTGTAGTTAAGAGCCTCCATGCTTTGTTGATAACGACGACACATGCAATTTTTGGCACCCCCTAATCCTATAAGCTGTGAAATTATCCAATAGTTCAGCTCACATGGTGCTCCATACCACTCCACAACTAATCACCAAACATTGTTATAGAATCCACGACCAAGTGTATGGGTTGGCAATTTGAGAGTTAGGGGTTTGCCACCATCTAAGGTCTCAAGTTCGATTATCCTTGCCAACAATCTCTCGGGGCCACGAGGGTTCTATCCGGTGATTACCTTCAGGGTCTTGGAATTAGTCGAAGTATGCGCAAACTAAACAGAAATGTGTAAATGTGTAGTTATTCATAATATTAAAAGAAATGTTTGGACCTGACATAAATGTATAATTTTAAAGTGGTCCGGAACACCACTTGGCGGTGCTTCCGAACCACTGAATAATTATTAGTCCTATAAGCTCTTGCAATAGGGGCAGTTGAACAGAAAGTTGGTGAAGTTTTGTTGGTTTTCATCAATGGCTGCAAGCCAATTTCTCTCTCTATATTTACAAGAAATCTCTCTCTCTCTCTCTCTCTCTCTCTCTCTCTCTCTCTCTCTCTCTCTCTCTCTCTCTCTCTCTCTCTCTCTCTCT
>JAXBDA010008433.1:0-14829 GCA_036023075.1 Gaultheria prostrata | reverse complement strand
AAATAAATGACGTTGATGCTCCTAGTTTAGAGATGGTTGACAATGAGAAAGTCAAGCAAGCCCTATCGTGGCAGAATGCATGATACCCGATAGAGGTAAAATGTACGTATTATAGTACTGTTCCCACAGTGAGCTATACATCTCTTTCTAGCATCGAACATCATATAGCATCTGCATGTGCATAGCCTAGACGTTAGGCAAGCCTAGGGTACCCCTCCCTCCATCAGACTATTAGAAATCTGCTCCCGACAGTTCAATTCCTGGGTCAAGTAGCCAACTAAGTCGTTTCAATGGTGGATGGTGATTGAAGATCGACAAAATTGTGGTGGTCAATGGCGATTTAGGACGGCGATGGGAGAAGATTTGGGATAGTGATATGACGGCGAGGGAGGATGGTTGTGATTGACGACAGTGGTTGACGGGAATGGACGATGGTGGTGATCGGTGGCGATTGAGGGCGATGACGGGAGAAGAAATGTAGGACTGCAATGGGAGAACAAATGGAGGACGTTAATTTGGGATTTTGGTGTTTCTATTTATGTATTGAGTGAATTTGGGAATTCTGTTTAGCATATCCCGTAATTGTAGCACAAGACCTCAAAATTCAAATACTAGTCCCATTGTTTTGCACCTATATATAGTATATCTAATTTAGTCCCATAATTTTATATTTATATATATATAGGAAGATGATCTTATAAGGGCTCCCTTACATAGCTTATGTAAGAGATTTTTTGTTCGAGATTGAATTTCGACGATCCGAGACGATCTGAACCGTTAGATGTGTTTAAAACATATTTTTAAGGTCCAATGCGTGGATTCGTAAGAAAACAATTACCCGGAAGGGCTTGATCCGAGCATTTTTCAATAAAAACGTAACATTCTAAACGCATCTAATAGTTCGGATTGTTGAAATTCAATCTCGAACGAAAAAGCCTTTACATAAGCTATGTAAATGAGCCCTTATAAGATCATCTTTCATATATATATATATATATACTCCCTCCGTCCCGCAAAGTTGACACGTTTGGGAAATCTAACTTTTAAGAGAGAATATTTGATGTACTATGAAACACAAAATGTCCAATATTATCCCTTTGTATTTTGACAGACCAATTTCAATTTGAAAATCTGGCGCTAAAGTACAAAAGTTATTAAGAGACCACTTTCAACTTTTGGTATTGACAGACCACTTTGAAAAGTTGAATTGGAAAGGGTAAAATGGGAAGTTCACTAAATTTTGGTATTGACTTTTCAAATTGGACCAATTTTATGGGACAACAAAAAACACAAAAGTGTCCAACTTTTAGGGACGGAGGGAGTATATAACAAGGAAAATGCTAACCTCCACCCAATATGAGGAGGATAATATATAAGTATTCAGTAAAAAGTGCATAAATATCCAAGAAAAATGTAGTAATATCAGTGAAAATATATGGAATCCATGAAATGTGCATTTATATCCAAACTAGTTTGTCATTATATACATATTATCATCTACCTATTGGTTGGAGGTTAGCAAGACTCATACAACAAATGGCAAATTTGGGTTTTTTTAAATTTGAAAAAATAACTTGATAAATAGGATGGGATGATAACAATATAACATAAGTTAAAGTGTGTTGGAGGATTAATATTTGAGTGCCCTTTTTTTTTATTTTGAACATTATAAATCATCAAAGATAGCAAGCGTAGCAAAGAAAAAGGATTTTAGAGAACATAAAATAGTATTGTTTGAAATTTAATTTTGATCGGCACAACTCACTCGATGATGCATGGTCTTGTAATTTGTTAAAACAGCTTCCAAAATTGTAAGGTTCGGGCCATAGGTTCCCCAGTGATTATATGAATTTGCAATCTCTTCATTATAAAATTGGGCAAACTTCACTTACACCTCCCCTGATTTGGTCAATGTGCACCACTTCGGGTGAGTTTCTCGTTTTTAGCTAAAAGTGCTAAAACTCCTAAAAGTAATTGATGCAATCTCTTCGTTTTTATCTCTCACACACACACACACATGAAAAGTGCACATATATGTTTTAAGATTTTGGTGTTGCGTTAGGCAAGCTTGGCGTGGCATTATTAAATTTTAGTGTCCCATTAACAATTCCGATGTGGCGTAAGTAATTTTGGTTGACAATGGTAAATTTTTGAGCAACGGTGGTAACCTAAGGTGATATAAACCACAGACTTTACATTAGCGACATAGTATATGTTTTTTTTTTTTGAACGGCAAAAAATTTTATTAATCAAATATCAAAGATACAAGATTAAATGGAGCAAGAGAAAGCATCAAAACGAGGAGCAGCATCCCAACGAGGTTGGAATGCCACCCGACGGCAATCATATGCCTCTCGAGACCCGAAGGATTGGAAGGCTGACAAAAAGACAACCAAACACTCAAACAAAACCTAAACCCCAACTACAGAACCCACACTACAAAACCAGCACCAAACAAAAAGAGTCAACGCCTTGCAAGCACCAAACAAAAAGAGCCAATGCCTCACAAGCAACAACAGAAGCAGAACCCAAGACACTACGACTAAGCCCCAAATATCAAATTTTTTATCCGAATACTCCCACATCTTCTTTGCGCCCTAAAAAACTCCAAACAGTTTGAAAACCAAAACCGTCCGTTCAACAACCTTTTTGCCCTTAACCTTTTTAGATACATAGTATATGTTACCAACCATATCTTTGTTTTGCAGGTATCGTTTCTCATGTGTTCGACATTGATACCGTACGGGTGTTTCGATTGGCTTTGTTTGGTTGTTTGGTATTGTTAGGTCTTTGTTTTGTTTTGCCGGGTATTGTGCTAGTTATCGCATGGGTTTGTTTATATGGTTTGTATTCGTTTCGTTGTACTGTTTTTTTGCTATCTATAATAAGTTTATGATTGAGGGGAAAAAAAAAAAAAGAAGTCGACCCACATGTTCTTGTAATCTCACCGTCCAATCAAATAAGGGGAATTTACCGGCAGGTCCATATTTTGGACCCATGCACAACGCACTCCACCTTTCCATGTACAGTCTAAATTCTAAAATGTACATTCTAAATTTTTAAAATGTACATTCTAAATTCTAAAATGTATAGTCTAAATTCTAAAAATGTACATTCTAAATTCTAAATTGTATAGTCTAAATTCTAAAATATATGGTCTAAACTTTAGGGTACCCTAGTCAAAACTTTAGGGTACCCTAAAATCCTATGTACAGTCTAAATTCTAAAAAATTCTAAAAATGTACAGTCTAAATTCTAAAATGTACAGTCTAAACTTTAGGGTACCTTATGACTAGGGTACCCTAAAATCCTAGGATACCCTATGAAAGTGCCTAAACCACTAAAATCCTATATAGAAAAGTGCACCTTAAACCTAAAAAGTTTAAATGTATAGTCTATATTATGTTGTGGAGTTATTCGTACTTTTTGGTAACCTTAATGGTAATTAAAAAAAGTGATTGACCTTAATGGTATTAAATATTTATTTTGTGACCTTAATGGTAATAAATCCATCAAATAATCAAAATCAAGGACTTCCACTAGTTTCCAAACAGTCAACCTTTTATAAGGATCCAATTGGTTTAATTGATAGATTAAAGACGAATTAGACAAAAAAAAAAAAAAGTAGTTAAGGGGATAAAAGTGCAAATTAGTCTTTTGTTTAAAGATGGTGACTGGCTATGCTTTATCCCTCCAAATATTGAAGGGTTCAAAATTGAATGATTGTCATCCAATGGCTAAAAATAGGGGTGAATTTGGTTCATCCAATAAAAGTGATGCGTAACGGTATCGGTTACTCTCCTCTAGTATAAATAAAATGTGCAAGTCTTTCGAATTTTACACACAGCCAAGGTAGCACTTTCTTCTAATTCCAAAATCTCCAGAGAGTTTGTCATTGTCAATGGCAGCCTCTCTTCCTTCCGAATGTTCATCCGTGAAGGAAGAGAGGGATGAAAGCATAAAAATGGAGGAGAGAAGCTACCAAAGATATAAAGAGATAATTTCAACTCTTCCAAAAGAAAAAGGTTGGATAGCTGAGGATATGCGCCTGTACCAGGGCTTCTGGTACCAACCCATGCATGGCTTGCAAGGTGTCATGTATGCTCAGGAACATTTCCAGGCTCGTCCCGACGATGTTTTCTTGGTCTCGGTACCTAAATCCGGCTCGACATGGCTCAAAGCCCTAGTTTTTGCCATCACGAAGAGAACTTGCTACACCGATGTTACTCATCCTCTCCTTACCAGTAACCCCCACGATTGTGTCCCTTTCTTCGAGTTTGAGCTTTTTAGGAAACCCCCAGTTGCGGATGTTGAAAACTTTCCCTCTCCTCGCCTCTTTGCCACCCACATTCCTTACCCGTCGTTACCTGAGTCTATTCTGAGTTTGGGTTGTAAGATAGTCTACGTTTGTCGGGATCCAAAAGACGTGTTGATATCGATGTGGCATTTTCTGGCCAAGATGAGGTCCAAGGAGCTTCCACCCCTTTCTTTGGAGGAGGCAGTTGAGTTGTTTTCTAAAGGGATTTTTGGATTTGGACCATTCTGGGATCATGTGCAAGGGTACTTGAAGGCTAGCCAGGACTGTCCCGATAGATTTTTCTTCCTAACTTATGAGGACATGAAGAGGGACACGTCGGTGAAGGTGAAAAAATTGGCAGAGTTTTTGGGACAACCTTTCTCGATGGAGGAGGAGAGGGAGGGGGTTGTGGAGAAAATTATAGAACTTTGCAGTTTTAATAAGTTGAAGAACTTGGAGGTGAATAAAAATGGTTCACGCAATCCAGATTTCAAGAATGATGCGTTCTTCAGAAAAGGTGAAGTTGGAGATTGGAGGAACCATCTAACACCCCAAATGGTCGAGAAACTGGACCAGATTACCAAGGAAAAATTGCCGGGTATATTTTAACTAAGAATACTATAAATGAATGTGTGATATGATGCTATGGCAAGTGATCTCTCTCCCATGTTGCTACCACTCTTAACCCTAAGCAAGAACCAATTGCTCTTGCAGGGCCATACAATAAGCAAAAAACTGTTGTTTTTGTGGTGGTTGTGTATAATTTCCAGTATTATTATGAATGTATTTGGTTTCCCGTATGAAATTTATCAAGAGCTAAATTGTAATGAGAATTTTGCAACTTACGATCGAGTGTTTAATCTTAGCATGCTGCTTACGACGTAGTTTTCCCGCACAACACAGCGCATAACACCTACCGCATAGCACCTCCCCGAATTCCTCGATGATACATGGTCTTGTGATTTTTGATACTCTCTGAATCCACATTTTAGCACACTATGGTGTCAAATGCCATGATTTGATACACCCACTCAGAGCAATGGTCCCTAACGATATATGAATTTGCTATCTTTTCATTATGAAATACTCCCCTGTTCAATCTTGAACGTTCAATTTTTTTTAGGGAACTAAAGCGACCTCTAGATCTTTGGCTCGCGCATGCATTGCACCCACATATTCTATTTTTTTTGAAAAAGTAAATTTGTTTTAAAAAGAAAGGGCGAAAAGGAAATTTGATTCATCCGAAAATCATATGGACAAACAAATTGAGATGGATAAATGGTATATTAAACATTTTAGTTTTACGTGCAATTCCAAGTTATATTAACTTCATTGATTGGATAAATGGGAAAGATGGCCTAAGCAATCAGGATTTGAAACATGAATATCCAACAGCAGCAACAGGTCCCGTTGGATTTTCAAATCATATATCAAAAGCTATAGATGCCATCACAAGAAATAGCATGGGCCATACTATTTCAACTGATAACTTTGATATATGATTTAGGGGCTGGTTCTAGGGACACATAAAAAAACACAATAATATGTTTCGGAATCCTACGCTAATAATCCGAGCCGTTCAACTTGTTTAAAACATGTTTGTCGTTTCTCTAGTTTCCATGAGGTTTGTTTCTTCCGGGTCGATTTCTCTGTTGTCAGTCGCAATCAAATCCTGATTTCTTAGTTGAATGACGCTCCCTATGATTCAGTAATGAACATCAACCAATTAAACCAAACACAGTTACATGGGAGCGGACTTAAAATGCAGAATAGCTCTTTCAAATGCAAAATTCTACAATTTCCAAAGCATGTAAATACTCTGTTTCAGATATAAATCTGTAACACTAAAACCTACGAAAACAAAAAACACAAAACAAACATTCTCATCGACCATCAAACCTACAGACGATGAACATGGTTGTCCACTCAGGTCGGCGAGCTTCCAACTGCCAAGCTCTTCCCTTGACACACTGCCATTGAGATTAGAAAGTAACAAAAGATGACAGATGGTCATGAACTCAACTGGGTTTGAATCCTTCTGAAAGGTACTCAGATTTGTTGAAGAAACAACAATATCTTTTCCAGTCCCTAACAGGCGTTCGGAGAATAATAGCTTGAGGACTTGCATTTTGGTTCTGCTATCGACATAAAAACAATGCATCCATCTTTCGACCTGTCCATGCTTTACACATCATCAAGTTTGAAGAACCTGGCAATGCACAATGTGACTTTTGGGGCGGTTCCTACCCGCAAGATTCAACAAGAAATTAGCAACCAAAGTCCTGAACTGCCCTTTCCCTGCGATGTTTTCCCACAAATGTTCACCGAAACCATCCCCCGATTCGTCACATTTTGAAACGTCAACTAGAGAGATACTCATATTATTCCGTATAATGCAAAGTTTTCCGTTAAGTGGGAGAAGTGCCGCTGCCTCCAAGGCCTTAGAATTCCCCAAATGCATCTTGCTATCGATATGCTTGCTCCAAGAATCGGACTTTTCATCGTAAACCCTAACTTTGCACCCATCTTTACACTCCAAAGCATACAGCCGCCCATTCAGGGAAGTACTAGGGTTCCTCCACCCAGCAACCATCCCGTCGTAAACCGGGTGCCAACTATCTGTCTCGGGTCGGTACACCTCACTCAAGACCTGTCTGTGGGACCCAAGTCCCTTCAAGAACCACTTCCCCTCATAAACAACCCCAATGAAGGGAACCATCGCGGTGCTCATGTCAGAAATGAAGGACCACCTGTTCTTGTTCGGATCGAATACCTCCGCCGATCTCAATGATCGGTGTACACCCTCATTTTCTCCGCCGGCTACATACAAACAGTTGTTTATCACACAAGAACCGAAGAAATGACGCCTTCGCAACATATCTGGAGAGCGGTTCCATTTATTAGTCCGAGCGTCATAGAAAATGACGCGTCGCATGGAACCCTTCATTGGGTCTTTTCCGCCAAATAAGTAAAGGCGACAACCGCTGAGGACAGCAGATCCAAACCCTATGGCTTGCGAATACTCACTTGGGACCGGAGGAAGAGGGTGCCAAATCTGGTAAGTGGGGTCAAAAGCATGCCATGAGATTTTCCCATCTCGGTCCCTCTTCATTATGTATATCCACTCTTCCGAAATTCCTATGGTTTTCCGAAGCGAATAAAAGAAATTACCAGACAAGAGGCGTTGCCACTTTTTGCAGACTAAACGGAGCTTACAGTGCTCAACTCGAGGGACCCGGATTAAGCAAGCGATGGCGAGATCGTCAGGGAGTCCCGGAAGTAGAGGGGATTGGTTCCGGTTTCTGTCACGCCTTGTTGGCTTTTGCCTAGTTGGATGAATGGATGGCTTAATGCTGGGCTGAAGACAGAGCTTTGAGCCGGGAACAAATCTCTTTGCCCCTGCAACAGTTTTGAGGCCCCCATCTACTCTACAAAAACATGCTGTTGTATCAACCTGCAAATATACAAACATTACAATCATGCAGTTGTATGAACAAGCAAAGATACAAACATCGTACAAGTTATGCCCATTTCAGGACCAGACAAATAATCCACAGGTGCAATTATGAGCAACTTTTCCCACAAGGATCAGAATTCCAGCTCAGTATGGGGTTTCGGTTAGCTAGGAAAAGAAATAGTTTTGGAAACATTTCCAAACATAGCTGAAACATAATGGAACAGTCAATAGCAGGGGCAGAAATACATTGAGGGGAGAGTTGCACGGGCCAACCCAGGTCTCATAAATAGTGCTAATTTATACTGTATTTTATATTTATGGATTACACTTATTGGTACCTAAACAACTTAATTTTCAAACAACAATGATCTACAAGATGAATGGTTCGGATCGTAAAAAAATATCTCAACGGCTTTCATTTAAAGACCACCTCATTTTTTACAAAAACAAAGATCGGTAGTGCACTCATGACTCACTTCACACATAGCTTTTCTCCATGTTTTTACAAAAAAATATTTGATAATACCAACGGCCTCCCATTGAAGCAAGCGCAACTGGTCAAGAGCATCTGGGATGAATGAAAATGACAATGCACAACCCTGCCGTGACTTCGTCGTGGGCATTTCAGGATGAACAATCATGCTCACCTTGCAATGAGTTCGGAAAGAAACATGATTCAATATACGTTATCTGCTTAAGTTCTTTTTGAATTTTATTTTAGATAATGAGAAAATTGATATGACAGAAAACTATGTTCCAGTGGATTCTAAAGGAATGACATATGTTCCTGTGATTTATAGTGGACATATCAGAATCCCCTTTTGCATAATTTAAGACCTTCAAACGTACAGGAAGTTGTAAAATTTCAGTCCCACTCCCTTGGCCCAATCCATTTTATTTAATCCGTCTTGGTATTACGAGAGGTTTTTTTTTTTAGTATCGCCTTGTTGAGAAGCGTCAAAAAATGACGGAAGAGTTGTTTGAGATTTAAACAACGAATTTCAATTGAACAGTTACGTAATGTAAATGATCTTTTCTAAAAACAGGTTTGTGAGGAGTTGGAGCTTGATTAATGTGGTTTGTTGATTTATGTTTGCGTTGTGCAACTCATTTAAAGATAGGTTTGAGAAGAGTTGGACTTGGATTAATGTGGCCTATTATCACTTGAGCTCTTCAACAGGTTTAGCAGCTACTGTATAACTCGAGAGTAACCTTTTGAGTCACGTGATTAGGCTAAGGGTTAGCAGGACAGATGGTGTGTGTTTTACAGTTGTGTGAGAGCCTACATCAACCGCAAGTGTGGTGCGGGTCCCGCGAGGACGACCTTGAGGTGTTTGTCGTGCTTGAGATACTCTTCAAAAGGTTGAACTTTCACCTAAGTCAACAGGCCACATTAATCCAAATCCAACTCCAACTCCAACTCCTCACAAACCTATCGTTAAATAAGTTGCACGACGCAAACATAATCAACAGACCACATAAATCCAACTCCAACTCCTCACAAACCAGCTTTTAAAAGTTGTTTTTTATAAACTTCATCCAATTTAGTAACTGAATTTTAAAAAAAAAGAGAGCTAATTTACATTACGTAACTGTTCAATTTGAAATTTGTTGTTTTAATCGCATACAACTCTTTGTCATTGTCTAACGCTTCTTAAGAAGGCTGTACGAAAGAAAATACTACCTATCTTAATACGAAGAGAGATTAAATAAAATGTATAGGGAAAGGGAGTGAGACTACAATTTTACAACTTCTAGTACGTTTGAAGGTTTGCTTAAATTATGCGGGGATTTTGATCTGTCCACTGCATACCTGAAAAAAGATATAAAGTCAGCGTTGAACTACCAAAGCGATTATATGCTATTCCCTTAAAATCCACTGGAATATAGTTCTCTACACCATCAATTTTCTTACTATCTAAAATCAAATATAAAAAGAACTTAAGCAGATAACGTATATCGAATCAAGTTTCTTTCACAACACGATGCAAGGTGGGCACGATTGTTCATCCGTGAAATGCCCAAAATGACGTCACACGAAGTCACAGCAGGGTCATAGTTATCACTTGAGCTCTTCAAAAAGCTGAAGTTTTATAATAGGTGTGGAATCAACGCATTTTTCTCGATGTATGGTGAAATTTCGACATGCTACCGTATGTGTTGGTAAAAGCATTGGAATTTCGGGATTCTATATAAAGTTTAGTCTCCAAGGAAACAGAAACGTTTCGATCGCGCTAGTGGAAATTAAATGAAATTTCCTTTGACTAGAAAATATATGTACTTAAATTGTTACACACACCGACTCACAATAGGTGAGCTAAATTAAAGATGTAAAACGTTTCTGTTTGGTCGGTTTTTAAGATCACCAAACAAATTGCATCACTTTTGCTATGGTATGAACCGAAACCAACCCGTTAAATGTAATAACCAAGCAAAACCATTGTGCATTGGACTATTGGAGTAATTTGCCTGGGTCAGGTGCCATCAGTTCAGGCCTCCAAGTGCAGTACGAATCTGATATAAAAAACTGATTGATTTTACATGGTCAGAAAAGAAACCTCTATAAAATCTATTTGCAACAGTAAAAGAGGCAAGAATAGTATTATTTACAAACGAGGATTAACGAGGAAATAAAAGAGAATATTTCACCTTTAACTTCTAGGTAATCATCTAGTGTGAGAAGGAGAGAATCAAAATACAAGTATGTACAGGATGTTCTAAAAGTACTGTAAGATATATGGTCAGTTTGGCTTTGTTTGGTATATGAATCCTTTAGACCGAAACCGAACCAAAAACCAATATATTTATTACGTCAAAACAAAGCACAATGAAACTAATTAAAAACCGACTAAAATAAATTGACTTGATTTAGTTTAGTTTGCGCAGTCCATTATGTTTGACAGGTTTTTTTCCATACCTAATCTAAATTAAGAATGGCCAGAGAAAAGCAAAAAACTAGCTTATCTACTTAAAGTACAACTACCTTGACATGCAGGAGAAACACTATGGTACAGCCTGATAAAAAGTAAAACCATCATCTCCAAAAGATGAAGACGATGCCAATTTAGAAGAGAAAGTGGGAACTCAGACTTGGTGAACGAGCTCTTGCCACGGGAAATGAAAGCAGGGAAGCCAAAATAACAATGAGGCTCATCGCAAAGAAACAACTAAGAAGTGTGTTGTACGTTGGAAGTTGGAACTGTCAAGAGAGAAAGTGAAGCCTCAAAGGAACTTATAAGATGCCTCAACTATTTTGAGCTTTCCTTTCCCTTATTGACATCAGTTAAGGATCATCTGCTCAATTTTCCAAGGATAATTGATGGCAAACAGGCCTTAGAGAACTTATGCAAACTGGAAAAATAAAAAGAAAACATAAGAAGAAATTATGTGTTCGGCTCATAAAACCATGAGCGACACAAGAGACTAGACCAACTTATGATATATGATGGTGATTCCTTCTATAGCTGGAATCAGTTACAAGAGTTCAGATGCATTTCCACTAGTATTTTGTATTTACGACATCTGCAACAAGTAAGCTTCCCTGGAGCCTCAAAAAATACCAATGATATTTTCAACTACTACGTCTGTCAAAGGTGACTATGCATCTGGAACAATTTAATACCAGGCCTGTTAATAGTGAACATGTGGGTACTTTTTTCAAGAGCTTAGTACCGTAACTTACAACTTACAAGAATTAAGATGCACCAAGATGGAATACCAAAGTCATTGAAAAAGAGGAAGCGTGCTCATATCTCTAAAATGTAAAATTGATGTGGTTTTGATGTGGAACAACCTTCAAAAGTAGTTTATGTTTTCAAACCTCACAGCAAGGAATTCCAAGAAAAGTCCAAACTCCAAAGTTAGGTGAGGAAAACAAAATGGTTGACAATCACAAGACACGGGATATCTATAAAAATTCATGAGATTAGTAAGAATCTGACAGTTTCATTTCATCTAATTGAAGATTGACTTTCAAAGGGATGTTTTACAGGAAAGACATAAGCTCATGGGAGTTGTTCTTAACCCAAAATTGCCGATGTACAAGATTCCAGCTTTAAGAAGGAATGTAGGATAGTGAAAGAGCTGAGCTTAATTCATTTGGCATAATTGTTACAAAACAGTGGAATGGGAACTCAGATTAGACAATTTAAATCAACTTGATCATCATACATAAATCAAAGAAAATTATCGATGAGGTTATTAACAGTATGAGGTCTGGAATCATTTTGTCTCAAACGATCTCAATAACAATCGCGCGCAACCTCTAGAATGACGACAACAACAATAACAGTATCACCCATGTAATCCCCAAACTACAGGGGTATGGGCGGGGAGGACTAACCACAGACCTAACTTTGGTAATATATGCACAAGTGGTCGCTCTCCGAAACTTTTAACACCAAAGAATTGGTGAAAAATAACATTTTTATCCAAGAAATCTAGTCAACAAAAAGTAAAGAAACACCACATAGGAAATAAGCAATTCCACCATGTAAAAGACAAACATGAAACTCTGGCATACGTATCGTAACCATACAGAGGATTGAGCAAAGAAGCAAAGGTAGATGAAAAGTTTACCAGAGGTGGCTGAATCATCCTGTCCATTTCTTAAATTACAGCTTCAAATCCCACCTCAAAAAATCCATTAATTATCTCTCAATTACCATCCTATAAGGCAATAACATTAATCAGAAATGCACAACCCACTAATCCAGCAATCAAAATTAACCCACATACAAAACTCACCTTCGTAAGTCAAATCCAAGCTTACAAATTCCAATGGAATCCTGCATTGACTATGTGGAGACGTCTGCCCTAGTTCTCAACTCCAAAACCTGCCAGTACTAATGGAACCCCACAACACCTCAACCTAGAAAACCCCAGTAAAGAGGAAATGGAAAACCAAAATAATTATCCCAGATCCAAAACCCAACAATCCGGACCAAGAAAATGAGAAACCCTAATTAAGAATAAAATCTAAGCCAACTTCAGAGACTGATCAAATCAGAGACCCAACGCACCAAATTCCTTCAGTCTTCAAAACCCATGTCCAAAAACAAAAACCCATATACCAAATCCCCAAAAAATACCAATTTCTAAAATTCGGAGAGACGACACCAATTTCAAACCTTTGCCCCTTCAAGAACCCCAAAACCTCAAATGCGATACAGCAAGAAAAAAGGCAACAAAAGGCACTGAAGAAAGATGAGAAAGAGACCCCTCTCTCAGCAATTGGAATTCTTCAGTGGAGAATTGGGCCCATAAGCCCCAAACTGCGCAACCTCCAAGCAGAAGATACTGTTTGAGATGACAATAAAAAGAAGGGAGAGTTGTGAAAAAGCAAACCTAAACCACTAATGGAGGAGAGAAAGTGGTGCTGCTTATGATGATGCCCGGTTGGTATTAAAACTGAAGAAATCAAAGAACAAGTCTACAAAGATATTTGGAAGATAGCTCTTTGTTATTGTCTAGAGAGAGGAAAATTGTACAAAGGTCAAAATGAAGAGGGTTATAAAAAAGAGTATGGACAAAGATTCAAGAACATTAATATGTGGGTCCTACGCAGCCCAATTCCACCAAATGCTCTCAAGTTTGAAAATTTCCACTGTGGGTGACCCACTGCATCATTCTTGACTTGCCAGCTCCATAAATGGTAATTTGGTCTTTTTAATTAATTTTGTGATTTATCTAAATGACATACCCAAAAAGAATTTTTTTATAAAGTTAGTAATATTGACCTTGAAAATAGCCTACAATGGAATAACCAAATTTGATATCAACCTCTTAACCAATGACTAAATTTCAGCTTTTCAATAACGAAAATTAGAAACATTCATCATAATAAACCAAAATGAAAATGAGTCATACTCATAAAAGTAAATTCATATCTATTGGTGGTAATGTTATTGGGGAGATATACTATATAGTGCTAGAATCACACATCCTTATCCACAAGTGGCACAAATAGGCTAGCTCACAAGATATGGTGGTTTATACGCTCTCTCTTTCTTACAAGAGTTTCTGACTGTAGTTGAGCATTTGTGTGCACAAGAATATGATTTTAGCATTTTTATTTTTTTGTTTCTTTTTTCTAAGTAAAAGGACATAAAGATGAGCCATCTGACTACTCGTGGGCAATTACTATAGAATGTTTAATTGTGATAACCAATCTTGATTAATATATTTATATATATATATATATGCAAAAAATACAAAACAAAATGCCCTTGCAAGTTGCCGACTGACCAAGAGATGACAGACGAGCATCACAACACCATAATAAATCTTACGCACAGTATTGAATTCAAGAGTCCTGAACGGGATTGGGACCCTCACCCAATACCAAGGGAATTACATCCCATATCCTCGAAGGCCCATCTTTTTTATTGATCACGGGGTGTCCAAAATTCTGGTTTTTTTTAGATCATTTGGGTGAATAAGATCAGTGTGATTGGAGTATGATAACACAACCATAACCTCTATGATCTTTACTTTATTGGTGGGGAGTGATTTAAAAAAGACATTGAAACAAGGAATATTTTCTCAAAGTGATTTCCCACTGTCGATGAGGTTGACCTTCGAGGGATTTGACTACTGTAACCAATATGGCGACTTCTCATTTCTGACTCTTTTTCTTTTTGCATTTTGTGTCGACATTTCCTTGTATTATAGTACTCCATTTCTTTGTTCAATTTTGAAATGATAAAGAGAAATATTATATTATAAGAGAAATGTTAATGGGTGTAACATTGCATTCGGGGTATAAAAAGGTACATTTATGGATTCCACTTGTACTCTTAAGTGTACTTCAAAGTATATGTGTACTTTAAATGTGCACTTTATAGTAAAAGCGGGACCCAACAAGTGTATTTTTTTTATATCCCTAACGGGGGTTTATTGTGTGCCCATTAGCAAAACTCATATTATATATATATATATATATAGGATGAGGATCTTATAAGGGCTCCCTTACATAAGCCTTATGTAAGAGATTTGTCGTTCGAGATTGAATTTCAATGATCCGAGACAATCCGAACCGTTAGATGTGTTTAAAACATGTTTTTAAGGTCCACCG
>JAXBDA010008432.1:0-14830 GCA_036023075.1 Gaultheria prostrata | reverse complement strand
TGCCCTTTCATCGGGGACGCTGATTGATTATCAACTGACAAGTTGTCTCCTTCGATCAAGTACGTAACGATAGTTAAATCACTTCATTTTTTGCATGGAGGATATAATCACTCCCACGTAAAATATAAACGGTTTCGATTCGAAGAAAAATACTCTGACAACCCTCGCGTAGTACAATTTTACGGCATTTTTTACCGTTGGGTGCATAGATGGGACGTGTGACTCACCACACTAGATAGTATACTAAGTCAAATTGGTAGTACAATCTCTTTTACTTCTGATTTCTGGAGGGACTAGCAAAGTTCAAATTGGGGGGTGTGATAAGCACACAAATATCGAATATTTGTGGGCTTAAGTTCTCAAATTTGATCTATTTATTATGTTTATTATTAATTTTTATAAGATATTGCGCGTAAGGTTTGTTTTGAGTGTTTCAGGATAAAACAATGTAAATATGGTGCATTCACTACGGGGAACATGCATGTGCGAGCTACACCGGATCATTTTCCAACCCATTACCACATGCAATAAAGAAATGCAATAAAGAAATAAAAGTGGAAAAGTTGGTATGATGCTGTCGGGGAGAAATCGGAAATGGGAAGTGTAATTGCGGAGCGCGGTTGATACCAGATTATGTTCTACGGATGCTTGCCAAAGTCAATAAATTACACGAGCTATACCGTTTTATTCCCGGTATTAAAATAAGAAATTTGACTGTTCTAGCACCCCAATCAGACTCCGTTTCGGAAATTAGTCGAGAGCATCGCAAGCACCTCACATTGGCTGCACATGAATATGTGCAGCATTTAAATAACGCCCAAAGTGATTTCAAAGCTCGGTGGAAGACATGCACACCTTGGGCCATGCACTGTGGTGCATCAAAACAGTGTAAATCTGGCGCCAGAACTATCCATCCGAAAAATTTGGAAAGCAAAATTTTCTGCCAAAAATGTGGCGCCATAACAATTAACAGCCCATGCAAAAAAAATTTGAAAGTCAAAATTTTTTCCCAAAAATTTAGGAACAACTTCTAGGAGGTTAAATTCCCGCCTAATGCAATTGACGAAAATTAAGGAGGGAATGCATATCCACCAAAAATTGGAGGAGAAAATTTCTCCTAAATTAAGTAAGTGGGTCGGCACGGCACGGCATGATTTAAAATTGGCACGGCACGACACAATTAAGTAAATGGGTACGGCACGGCACGACACGAGTCAGACGATTAAGCGGGTCGGAACAACACGACACGACACGATTAAGTAAATGGGCCGGCACGGCACAGAACAGTTAGAAAACGGCACGGCACGACACGACACGAATGGAGAAAAATGGCATGGCAAGGCACGACTAAAAGTGGGCACGACACGATTAAGCACGGCACGACATGACACGATTAAGTAAACGGGCACGGCACAGCACGGGCACAGGCACGATTGGCACGGAATAAAAGCGACACGGCACGGCACGACGGGCCCGTTTGACACCTCTAGCCCAACCTACTTGTTTTAAATGACCCTAATCCATTAGTTGGTCATATTTCCTGCCTTAGGTCCTCTAGTGGGCAAAAATACCCCAATTGTGATTTGGCTTCCCCATCTCACCCGTCTCTCTCTCTCTCTCTCTCTCTCTCTCTCTCTCTCTCTCACATTTCTACACCGAGTGTTGACTTGCGTGGTTCACCATTCATATGAATATCCGGAGTTCCATTTCTTGACATGTTTCTAGTAATCTGGTTCACCATGGGTTGGATTTATTGATTACCCATACTCAGGATCACATTTATTTGCCAGTAATTGATTTTAAGTCTGAAAGGTTTCTCCATCTTTCTAATGCTAGTGGTCAAAATTTCCACTTTATAGCCTCTGTCAAACTGGGTTTGAAATCGACGTATCAATCCACGTATCGGTGTGAGTTCTATCCTGAGTTTTTAAATCCACTCAAGTACGGTAGAGAACTGTCTTACAAATTCATAGACTTGATGCCCGGCCAGCTACTTGAATCATATACGAACGGATTAATTGGGAAATCAGTACCAATTGCCTAACAATCATTAAGGTCAAGAAGGGTTTCATTATCCTGCTAAAATAACTTGCGAGTGATTAACTTTAGTAATTGGAGAATCTTCAAAGGTATCAAATGAAGGCCAGAACTTGTAATGGAAGACTGGATTTGTTTTCTGTTATTTTTTGTAACTAGAACCCACTGATTTTAGAATCTATTTTATTCTTTACGTTTTGTAAATGAAATTTTGGCTGTTGAATATAAAATGAACCCTTTAGTACTCCAAGCCCAAGCCCAAGCCCAAGGAGAAGAATGATTTGTTAATATGCTTGGGTTTTCCAAAATATAGAGTTTATGAGGTGCACCAAAACTAGAGCACAAATTACAATTCCATTCGTTGATTATATTGCCCAACTTTGATTGAAAAAAAATTACACCAATTTTTTCTTCTTTTTTCAGAAAAAAATTCTCATAAACACGTTACTTTTTCCATGCAAAATGCACACACTCCCAAAAGGAGCAAGCAATTTGGGACGTATGGAGTATTCGATTGAAAAAGGGATACGGTTGCTGATGCTGCTATTTTTCGATCAACCTGTTATGGTTACTACATATAAACAAGCGGACCTCCCTTAATCCAAAATATATACTCCCTCCGTCCCTTTTATAGTGTGTACATTCCCATTTTGGATTGTCCCTTAATAAGTGTGTGTTTTGAAAAGTTAGTGGGTATATTTCCTATTTTGCCCTTAAAAGTAGATTCCTTTTTAAAAAGTTAGTGGCTATTATTATATTGATAAGGGTAAGTAATGGAAAATAGATGTAAAAGTTATAAAAGTTGATGTGAGATAAAAATAGTTGGAATTCCCAGGTAACACACTTAAAATGGGACGGAGGGAGTACCATAAATGTAACAAAAATTTAGAAAAGACGAAAAAACACGAAAAGCAAAAAAAAAATTAAGGAGGATAGAAAACTTTATTTTTTATTTTCTAGAGAATATCAGGTGTAAAAATAACTTTATTTATTTATTTTTGGAATATGCAAAGAACCGATTACCATGTTAGTTTTGCTGGCATTATATAGAGTAAAAATGTAGACATATTTGGTAATCTGTTTCTGCTGATAATAGAAACAGAGGCTAGATTACAACAAACTACCATATATGTCTGCTTTGATGACATGATACAGAGTACATAATTTGTTGTTGTTATTGGCATGAAATAGAGGTTAGATTGCAATAGACTACCATATATATTTGTTTTACGGTGTGATGCAGAGTACAGATCTACACATATTTGGTAATCTGTTGCTGTTATTGGCATGAGACAAAGGTTGGATTGCAACAGACTACCATATATGTCTGCCTTGCTGGCATGATAAAGTGTACCAATGTACACATATTTGGTAATCTGTTGCTGTTATTGTCATGAAACAGAGGTCAGATTGCAACAGACTACGATAACTGTCTCCTTTGCTGACATGATATAGGTACATATGTACACATATTTGGTAATCTGTTGCTTTTATTTGTTAAAAATAAATTAGAGAATTAAAACTGAAGAAGTTCAATTTTTCACATTTCGAAAAATCTCAAAAAATATTACCAAATTTTTTCTTTAACTTTTTATAACGGCCATTTATTTTGGAACAATTAAAAACAGAAAGAATGAGCAATTTCCATCTTTATTGTTATTTCTTTCGTTTGTGCATCATCACATCATATTGTACACCTCACACAAGCATCAAAAATTAGACTTCATAAGCCAGTTTGTTGATTCTGCTTGTTCAAGCTGTCTTCTGGACAGTTTGTTGATTCTGCTTGTTCTGGTCTTTGATCATTATCTCCAGTTGTTCCAAGTGTGTGTGTGTTGTATAATATCATATCAATTTGTCTATTCTCCCTCAACTTCTATTTCTCATATTTCAAGGATACTTTTCAAAGAATGGTCCATTAAAGCTTGCATTTCGTTCATGAATAAATTTCAAGTTGATAGTTATTGTTCTATCTTAAATCCATGTTGAAAACTATTTTCCAGAAGTCATTTGATGTTAAGGTTGTGTGTTCATGAATAAGAAGTAGAGACAAGAGAAACAGTTGAGTTGGAGGGGAGTTGAGCGCTCAAGACCCCCTTGAGCGCTCAACCCCATTGTTGTTGGCAGTTTGGTCTTCAGTTGCTGCATTGTTCATTTAGTTATTTTAGTTATACTAATGTTATTTTCAGAACATGTTTAGTCTTGTTAGTCATTAATATGTTTGTTAGTTCATCTTTGCATACCAATATCATCATCATTATCGTAGACACATAAGCACAAGCATCCACCGCAATCTTTATTGTGTTTTATCTTGTTAACATGCTTCCCGTCCCCATGTCCCGTTTACATGTTCAAAGTTGAATTTCAAACATTTTCTAAATCCCACAAAGCATTTAGTAGAGACCGGTTCTTGAACCGGGCGAGAGGGGTGCCTTAAAAACCTTCCCCTCTCGTACCAAACCCCCGAATCCGAAAAATCATGGTTTTCGTTCTACCGGTAAATCATTTTTCAAATTCATGGGCAAAAGAGTCATTTTTAACCGGTTTCTCGGGTTCGGTCCATAAACCGGGGTGGCGACTCCAAAACCGTTATCAAACCACTGAGAGCCATCGTGTGGGCGTCCGCTCGCCGGGTGCCCACAAACACCTAGCTCAACAAATCATCCCACAAATCAATTTTATATAAACAACCAACTAAAGTCTAAATTCTTCCCCCGATTTAATTTTACTTGACCCAATAACATACAATTCGCCAAGAAAAATTGTGACATCTTACCGGACCCAATATATGAAAATTTTGTATGTATATACTAGTTAGTAAAGCTAGTAGAATTAAGGTACATGTTGAACACCATGTACAAAATTTCTGGAGCCGCCACTGTGAAGAAACACGCTACCATTGTGAACACCATAATTGCTACCAACAATTCCAGCTTCCTCACTTAATAGTTAATATTCCATCCAATTAGAACGAGAAGATTTAGATTGACTCTCGAATCATTCATCTAAAGATCAACAATAGTTGATTTATGGCCATTAAATTACATCTATCTAACTCGATTCTGACTCTACTAGGTTTTACGAATCTCACGTTTTAATAGCGAAAAGACATGATTTCATAAAGTATATCGACAATTAATGCCAAATTAAAAAAAAAAGAATATAACAAAGAAGAAACAAGAGAAAACTAAATAGCCATCTTGTTTTGGGACTATACTTAAGTTCCGATTCTAGTAGGTTTGAATACTTATGTTCTTATCCTAGTAGGATTAATTAATGGTAAATAAGTTTACCACGTATTGTGGGTTGCTTGCTTAGTATTTTAATATTTCAAATTTTGTTTTGATATTTTACCAAAGAGAAGATTAGGAGATCAGAGAGAGAATTTAAAAGATTAAGTAAAGAAGAAGATTTGAAAGAGAGGATAGAGAGATTGAGATAAATCAAGAAGAATTTGCAGAGAGAAATATTTAGAAAATTAGGTAAGATAAAGGGTGCTTTTGGATTTATTTGAATTTGATGATGCCAACTTAATTATTCAAACCAACTAGGATGGGGACATAAACTTATTTTCCATATATAGAACACTTATTGTCATGTATAGAGCCGATTTTGATATTTAATTACGTATAACTAACATGCAGTCGTGTACTAGATTTTGTGTTCCCGACTTCCCGTATCTTACAATACGCGATACGTATCACGATGTTATTCATCATTAAATAAAAATGATAATGCACGATATGTCTCATGATTTTGAAAAAACTGATCTTGACAACTATGATTTTGCGTTTTTTGTTTATTTGTTTGTTTTTTTCCTCCAAAAAATCGAGAGGCTGAGGGGTAGGTTTACTAAATCTTTGTTCGCTAGTAGTTCTTCAAAGCTCTATCAATACATTTCTTTTCCTGTTGTACTGATTTATATTTTTATCTTCGTAATATATAAACTTTCTTCTGCGGATCAAAAAGGAAATAGAAAATAAGTAATGGACAGTTTTGGGCATAAAAAGCAACTTGATTAAGGGATATATAATGCACTCGAACACACAAGATATTGCTATTTTTCATACACATGGAAATGATTGACACAGAAATGTTAAGCAACATTCAAAATAAGATACAAACTAGACTCTCTCCCTCAATTCGTTCCAAGAAGAACAGATGCTTCAAGTTTCCTTTCCAGAAGAACCAAAGGAGACCTTGATTTTTTTTTTTTGAGGGCTTCTTCACACTTCAGAAAAAGAAGCTATTCTTGGCTCCATGTACTGCCTTATTCAGGAAGTGGGATATCAGCCAAATCCTCCCTGTAAGGGACAAGGTCGGAGCCATGATCGGTCGTGTCTTTCTTTGTTGTGTCGATGAATGTTACAACCGTGTCTTTACGCCACATTAAGTAAATCACTGAGGCTACATAGACGGCCATCATAGGAAACACTAGTATTGCAATAAAAACGGTTGCAGCTTTAGGTAGAGTGCTGTGAATCACCCACCCGACAAACGATGTGCTGAGGAAGTAAACGTTTATGCCGATGATTCCCAGCCCCAAAATCCACGAGATCACGATAATCTGCAAGCACGGTCTTCAAATGTTTAGTTGAACTTTAGATAATTTCAGTGCTTGATTTTTGTTGTTACTTGATAGTGAAGCTTTGCTAGATTTAGAACATGTATTCATATTCTTTTTTTTTTTTAAATGCAGTCAACTATAAAATAGAATTCGTTAAAAGTCCTTTCAGGATTATTTTTCAAATTCCATCTATAATAGTTTACTTTTTGACATCAAATTAAAAAGTGAGGAGAAACGTGGAGATCAATTCACAACAGAACCATTGCCAAAACATAAAACAATAACATTATTAAAAGATAACCATTATTGTGGTAGGGTACTAAGAAATTATAACGTACATATATTGAGCCTTTGTGTGGTCCCATCTTACTGGTACTGCTACTGAATTTAAGGAGTGGGATTAGAGAAAATGGAAGTTCAAATGAGAGTATCATCTGCGAAAAACCAAAAAAGAAGAAGTTAGAAATAAAAAAAATGGTAATTCGTCATAAGTAATCGAATTATTAAATAAAAACTAGAAAGAAAATTGTTTTATGGAGCAACAAATTACCGATGCTATAATGATTAGATTGCCAGCTGCCGCGGGTCCACCAACTAGCGAGGCAATTAGGCTTGGTAAAATGGAAATCGACCTTGTCATTAAGTTCCTAATCCATCTTTTCATTTTCAAATCCAAGAAACCCTAGAGATTGCACAACCAGATTATCCATTAAACTCCAAATTAGAAAATTAGATGTCCGTAAATTTAACTATTATTAGATCTCATTCACTACCTGCATGATAAATTGTCCAGCATACGTGCATGTAATTGTAGAACTTTGTCCTGAAGCCAGTAACGCGATGGCGTAAATTGTTGAACTCGATTTGTGTAGAACGTTCTGAAAACGAGAAACAAAAACTTCGATTGGAATCTACGGTTACCATTTATAACTACATTGTAGAAATAGAATCACAATGCGATGGAATATTGATACAATCTTTAGCATAGAGAGACCAGTATTTAGAATTTTTTGAATCAAAAGTAATTTGTAGATTTGATCATTAGTTGTTTCTTTTCGGTTTTTTATCTAAACGAAAAAAAACAGCCAATTGAGGCCCCGTTCCACTAACTCAAAAGGCCAAAAGCCAGCTCATTGCGCTTTTCGAGACAGGTCATCCCCTCACAATATACTCCCTCCGTCCCATATTTGTTGTCCATTTTCACTATTCACTGCACCTCAAAAAATTGGTTATATTTTTCAATGTGTAATATTGTATATATTCAATATGGATCTTGTTTGTTTGATAGTTCTTGATGAGTACTATTAAACAAAATTTTCAAAATTGTAAAACACATTATAGATTGAGAGATATAAGTAATTGAAAAATGGCACGCAAACCTGTAAATGGACAACAAATTCGGGACGGAGGGAGTATCATATAAAAAATCACAAAAAGCCAACGCATATTTCGAGTTCTCATATAAAAAAACTGAAAACCAAGAAACCCAAGTTATTGGTACACCCCTGAGTGGACAAACTCAAATAATGTGTTTGGAGTACTTACCAAGAAAAAACAAGTTCTCTGAACACTACTAGTTATTAGCAATTGTTAAATCGTTACAGGCGATTTGTCCAACTTTGGTATATATTATTTTTTTGTCGTTATTTAATTTATTTTTGGGTTAATTTTTTTTTTGTTTCAGAAAAGTAAAAATATGAACCAAAGTCAAACATTTTTTTAGAAAGAACAAAAATGATCCAAAAAAAGTTGACAGTTTTTTTTTTTTAATTTAGTTGAACCTTTGAGATTAGGTCATAATTTTTAACTTTTACATTCCTATTGTCGAGACGAATAAATAATCCAAAAGAATTTGCTTCAAAAAAATAAGGACAAAACATAATAAGCAAAAAAAAAGTGAGGCCAAAGCACCCCTTAGAATTTTAAGATTGAAAGTTAAGTAGTTTATGTTGAAAGATAATTAAGCTTGATTTGTATTTTTCACGTGGGAATTAAGAGTCAAAGATATATAGGGGTGCAAGTGGGAAGATATTGGATTGGCAAGGCAGTGAGTTTTGTGGACTTTGGAGATTGCATTCACACCTCAAGAGATCTCCTATAAATTGAGTCTATGTAATTGTATCAGTGTGGGGAAATAAAAGAGAAAAAGAGAAGAGAGAGAGAGCAGAGTAGAGAGAGACGTGAGGGAGTCCTTTATGGGCCTCCCCCCGCCATAAGTGGGAGGAAAAGTTATCCGGTGCATATGTTGAGTATGTGAGACTAAAAGAATGTGTGTAGTTGTATTCTTATTACAATTAATCCAAAGCGTTGTGTTTGGGTGTGTGCTATATTTCTTTTATTTTCCCAACAGTTTAGACCTGTAGAAGGAAAGAGGCAGAGTTGAGAGTGATGTTATTGCATTGTCCATTCGCGACGTTTTTCTCGGTACAAATAGTTGCTGTTACTGAGATGACTGCAATATTTATCAGCAGTGCCACAAACAATGCAAAACCAGTCTCCATCAAGTAGTACCGACAAGCATCCTGCAAAATTAGGAGATCAATTTCTCGTAATTATTCATGTAGATCAATTTATATAATATCTTATAATTTTATCAAAATTTTAAAATGTACATTAATTCTAGAGGAATATAAAAAGTAAAAAAGTTTGTGATGTGTAATTTTATATTTTTACTTTTCATACATTGAGGTAAAGATTATCGTTGGCTTACGTTTATGCCACGGACAGATTTTGGTATCTTTCTGGAGAGTACCAGAGCTGAGTGGAGAAAGAGGTTATGCCTGTTAAGTACAAATACCAAGAATATTAAGCGATACTTATTGAAAAAACGTCGCAAATGCTTTTCTTCTTTGAGGCTCTTTCAATGCTTTTCTTCTCTTGTCGTACAGATTTCATTTTCTTATCCTTGTGATTAATTAAATTTTCCTTAGCCGAATAAAAAAAGAAGAGAAATGTTAGAGAGATCCGAAGGATATGTAGAAGATCTTACGGCATAATTAAGGCGCCAAGTAAAGCAATGGCGTCTCCAGTGGCACTTTGGCCTTTGAGTTTAGGAATGAACAGTCCCTTAAGCAAATCATCAGCAGGAGGCTTCACGTAACTCATTTCCCCAAAGAAACATGCTGCCATTGTGAACACCATAATCGCTACCAACAATTCCAGCTTCCTTATCTAATTCATCCAATTAAAGAAAGAATATTCAAAAAAAAATATTTGAAATGGAATAATGAAAAAATATATGATTTGAAGCCAAATGTTAATGTCAAAACTGTTTTTGATTGTGCGAAAACTCCAATGCATAAAGGCATGTACTTATGTGCAATGTACAAGCATTTTATGTATTGGAGTTTTGACACAATAAAAAACAGTCAGAATTTTAAACCGAAAGAGCCGACTTTAAAAAAGGTATTTTCAACAAAAAAATGTACTCAGTGTATCATGTATATTGTGTAGTACATTACCTTGTATATGACATGATTGTTTTATTTTTTGGTCGACAATTAGAACACTCATGTGTAATTAATTGCATCCATGAAAGAAATTGCAAAAATTTTACAAGACAAATTGACAATGTACACTTACATAATTTTTAAGTTTTAACAATATCAAATCAAAATTATAAATTTTCAGATATTCATCATACTAATTATTTAAATGAAAATTATACTATATATTATTAGAGAATTTTGAAATTGGGGGATTTGGGGGGGCCGGCCCCTATGTACGTCCGCCCCCAAAACGGTGAACTTTAATGTGTAATAACTTTGGTTGGATGGTTATTATTTATCATAAGCAGTTTTTTAGTTGGAAGCTAATTTTGTCGATAGTGGTTATGTTTGGGAGTTTTTTTGTTGGGTTTTGTTTGGGGAGTCAGTTTATCTTTGAGTTTGGTTTTTTGCCGTGTCAACTCTCATATCCCTCTTTGATGTACGCGTTATTTATTTATCTACATAAAAATCTTCTCCGCCAATCCAAAAAAGAATAAAAATTGCAAGCCGCTTAAGAGTACAAGGGATCAGAGTTAATGAGAATGCCATTGAATTTAGGGATTTCAAAAATAAAATTTCCCAAAAAAAAAAAAAGGTAAAGAACTTTCTAAAGTGCCATCCTTTAATAGGTTTATATAAATTATAAAGTCTCCGTATCTATAAAGAAATTGTATTCTTTTAACACATACCCCATATCTCTGAAGGCCAATAAGTAGCAAAGTGCTCAAACCCGTGAGAAGGACTCCTACCCAGACTGGTATGTGGAACAATATATTCAAGGCAAATGCTGTCCCAATAACTGCATAAAATAAACACAACATGAGAGAATTACCACCAAAAAGGGTCACACGGCAGGTGCACGATACGTAACGACCAGTGCCATTTGACTGGTTAACTCTTAACTTAACCTTGTGACTTAAAAAGTTAACCTCAAACAATGTACAATAGTTTTTTTTTATTTTTTGATAGGCAAAGATCGAAATTTTATTAATCAACAATGTACAGTAATTGGTCATGATTCATTTATTTGTTAATAAAGTTGTCACTCTCTTTAATTTCTTAAGCTTTTAGTTAAGTTGGTGATTAACACTTAATATGGTATCAGATCTGACAATATATAGATCCTGTGTTCGAATCTCACCGCCTACAAAATGATTAAAATTCACACATCTTTAACCCCCTTATGGAAGAGAGTCTAACTACACGTGAGGAGGCGTGTTGAGAATATGAATAATAATGTTGCCCCTCTCTAATAAGCTTTCATACCTTCAGGAACGTCTGCTGCTATGACAGCTACTTCCGCCAACAGCCACAGGCAATACTTCACAAATGTTGGGTACTCGGCCTTGCATAACTCGGAGAGGTGTTTTCCTTTGATATAAAACAAACATAAATATTGAAACTTGCGAAAAAACTAAAAAACATATTAAAACGATGAATTCATCATACTAAAAATATAACATGCAGTACGAAGAAAACTTTTTGAATATTTATTTACAAAGATTAAAAGGAACCAAATGACACTGTGACATTCTTTCAGAGAGGTGACGTTTCACACGAATTTTATGAACATAAGCTGTTTTGTATATTCATATTTGCCGTCCCTTGTAATTGTTTATACAAAAACTCTTACGTGTATGTAATAATTGAGGGAAGTTTACTCACTGTTTTTGAGTTGTAGCTTGAAATAGTTCATATTAAATCTTACCGGTGCTTACGCCAAGATTCGCGGCCAGCATTTGAATTATGAGGGCGAAGATCAACCCAACAAGGATCACCCAGAGTAGCTGAAATGGGGATTGATGAGTTTCAGTATACGTAAGAAACTTCATTAGTTGGAATATAAAGTTCTGGTTTTTGATGATTAATTTTGCGGTATTTTCAAATTATAGGTTACCTCAAATCCATCGCTTGCTCCGGCTTGCAAGTCCGTTTCCACTACGACATCATACAATAAAAATGAAAACTAATGTACAAATATTGAGAAAATTGACACAGTAATGAGAAAGAGAGGGAGAGAGATTTACGTACAATTGCCAGGGTCGAGATAAGCCAATGACACAAGGAAACCGGGGCCGACATACGAAAGGAAATTTCTCCATCCAGGTTTCTAATCATTACCAAAACCAAAATCAAAACTAGATTAAAACACATATTGAATTTCAAGATTTCAGGAAAACAAAAATTATTTGCTTGCTGAAAATCATGTCCGGAAGATGAGAGCAGTTAACTAAAGTCCATGAAACCATTGCCTTCTGCTCCAAGAGCAATGTAAAATGTTTGGGCCCTAAAACTCTTGTACTAATTCTTTGTAAAGTTTAATCATGCGTCTAATTTTTTTAGGTCAAAGGAACCTATTTTTAAAAGTCCGACGACCCAGTTTTTTAGGTTGTAAATTATTTTCTTTTAGTCTACTTTATTTGATAACTTAAACATGATTTGTACTCACTTATGGGCCGCACACAAAATAGTGAAAGTAAATCTAGACTTTTTAGGGTAGATTGAGATTTCGAGAGTTGCAGTACTGGAAGTCCTTATTTACTCTTCGAAACTCTCCAAATACATTTATTTTACTACTCTACTTGATTTCACATTTTTATTTTTGTGATATATAAAATTTCTTTTGCCGATCAGAATTTTTTTTGAAGAGCAAAAATTTTATGAACCTTTGAAAACGAATTACAAAGATTAAACGGATCCAAGCAACAAGGCATCAAGACGGAGAAGGGGCAGACCCACAAAGAATACACCCCTCACACCAAAAGATAGCTGACAAAAGGAACCATATCTAATTCTGAATGATTTTGCCGATCAGAATGATTTCGATTTTTTAGTAAGCATACATATCTAATTCTGTTCTTTTTCTAACAATGAGATATATATGCTCACACACATGCATATATAATTGTGCATTAGTTTTTGAATACTTATAAGACAGGGTCAACTAAATATTTTTGTAATGAGAGAATTAATTAGGGGTCCTGTCTGGAAAACTTGCGTATGTTTCCATCTTAATTGGTTTGAATCATTATGTTTACATCCTGAAATTCAAATAAACCCCAAAACACCATTTCTCTCTCCTAATTTTTCTAATATTTCTCTTCAGATTTTACTAATATTTCTCTCCTAATTTTTTAATATTTCTCTCTCCTAATATTTCCTAATTTAACTTAATCTCTCTTTATATCCTATCATTCAAATCTTCTTCTTTCCTAATTTTTTAATTCTTTCACTCCTAACTTCTCTCCCAAATGAAGAAAAATACAGAAATAAATAAAAAATAGAGGATGAAAAATTACTTATGACAACAAAAACAGAAAAAATGATAAATTGATGAACCAACTCAAATTATATAAAAAAACATGACAATTTAAAAAGAATTTGCATTGTACGAACCACATATATATGATAAATCAATGAACCATCTGGTGAATCATCTTAGACAATGTAAAAAAAAAAATGATAACTTAGAAAACTATAAAAATAGAAAACATGATAAATTAATGAACCATCTTAGATTATGTTAAAAAAAATTGATAAATTATTGCACCATCTTATACTATGGGGGAAAATGTGAAATTTTATGAAATCTTTTCACAAATGGATAAAATTAAGCCCTTGATTTTATCAGATCTTCATAAAATCTATTGGAGAACCCCCCCTATGTAAAAAACATGATAACTTAAAAATGATATAAGTATAGAAAATATGATAAATAAATGAACCATGTTTTATTGTATCAAATCACCCGCTATGGTAAATCAATAAACCATGTTCACGGTATGAACATTGTTTATTGATTTACCACTTTTACTATCTCAAATCACCAAAATGGTAAATTAGTAAATCATATTCACTATATGACATAGTCTTCTTTTAAAGTACATAAAATTAAACCATACATACAACTTTAAACCCCCACGGCTTACAAAGAAGATTTTTGAAACCATCTCCCACAGATGTGAAACAGAGCCGCCAATTACAAAAAGCAAACTAGGGTTCTTAAACCCAAAGCTCAGGTGAAAAAAGAAATGGGTCCAACTTAGCTTTCAAAGTCTCACTTATCAGATCACCAAAAGGAAATCGAATAAAACTTTACCCATAAAAAATCTAACGATCTGAAGAAAGAAGCCACAAAACTAAAACAAAATAGGCTGCACCGTGGGACCTTTAGGAACCCATGAAAACGTGTTTATTGAACTGTCGTCGATTGGAGAAGTGACTGTGGGACCTCTGGAAACCCATGAAAATAGCGAGTGAAATCGAGTTCATATCAAAATAGATTTTTGTTGTCGATTGGAGTGGGGTGAGCGAGATGATGCCGTCAATCGAAAGGGAAGAGAAGAGGGAGAGAGAGACTTTGATGGTGGGGTCAATGGTGGGATTTCCATGGATGTCATTGACGGTGGGTAGCCGCCCATGTAGAGAGAGAGAGAGAGAGAGAGAGATGAGAGATAGAATGAGTGATTTTAAGGATTTCAAAATGAGTGAATAGGGTGAAAATGAATCACATCCCACCGAAATAGGGATGTGATCAATGTAATCCCTGAAATTTAGGAGTTGTAGCTGTACATATATGTAAAGTTCTTAGAGCAACCCCAACAATAACTCCTCAAAAAAGTTTGTGAACAGTGCATATATCTATTATAACTTGACACTTTTTCTATCAACACTCCAACAATACTCCATATTACCCTCCCTATTTTTAATAAATTATAATATATTGGGGAAAAGTAAT
>JAXBDA010008431.1:0-14831 GCA_036023075.1 Gaultheria prostrata | reverse complement strand
GTAAAGTAAAACGGTTAACTTCAAAACATTGGTCAATATTGTCGGAACGAAACAAACAATATTAATACGAAACGGAAAATAATGAATCTCACAAAACTACTGTATTAAATTACTTGTACCTCCATCAAAATCAATCTAAATTTTTTTATTTTGGTATGAACTTTTCATAAATTAAAAAAATAATTTGTTAAAAAAAATAATGAGAATATAAAATAAGTGGGTGAGCCGGTTTGGGGGTAGTTTTGGGAAAGGGGTGGGGCCGGTTGGTGGGGGTGTGTCAGAGGGAGGGGGGAGGATAAGCTCTCCATGGAAAAGTGAGAAGAATCTTTAAGTGATTAGGCACACTGCGCATACACACACACACTTACTTACGTTTTTGATCCGTTTCATTATACCCGCAAGGTGTTTTCCGACATTTGATCAGAGTTAATTCGATCAGAATGTTGTTTTGTTTCCGGTCCAGCTTACGCGGATTTCAACTAATCTTAAGAATTCAATCTCACTGTCCATTTGCGTAAAGCCCAATTAAAGCAAGAGTATAACTCAGTATGAACTGATCCCAAAAAAGTTGATATTATCCGAGAGATTTCAAACCCAAAATCTTAAAAAAGAGTAGTAAACCCCGACGTCCCGAGCCTTGACCACCCCGGCCATGCCGCAGTTGTGGAGGTTAAGCATCCGGCGGTCAAGGTTTATGTCTGTTTGGTTAATTAATACTCCGTAAAAGTCACCTTAATCTTGTCATTACTTGGCCTTACAGAATATTCAAAAGGATATTTTAAAGCACAGGCCGCATCTTTCGGTCCAAATTAATACATGATGGTGTGCAGATTATATTAAACTCCAACTAGCAAAACTAGAATTAATATACTAGAGCATTAATACTAGTACTGCTTATACAAACATGCACAAAGTATACCCACACAAACACACACACACACCAGACACAGATTTTGAAAACATATATGCAGCTACTCAGAAATTGGTTGGTGTAACTCAAACCAAAGCATCACAACTTAGAACTGGGGCCCATTACAAATTTGGACCATAGCAGTATTTCGATCTATATATGCGGGCACTATAATATTTTGGATTGTATCAAGCTGTTAATCCGACCGTGGCACTAGCATTGGATTATCAATATGACGGATGCAGCCCATGGGGCCGGGATGACCATGGCCATAGAATGAGGACCAGGCGAAGGTGGCCCCACCTCACACTTCGCCTCTCGTTGCCTCCACCCAGGGTCGGGCCAGGGGTAAGCCCCGCAAGCCCCCGGGCTTGGGCAACCCCCGGACTGGGCAACCAAAAAAAAAAAAATTCCGTAAGTTATATATAAATACGAAAAAGGTTTTCTAAATGTAACGAAAGACATGCGGGGCTAGATGGTTTGCTGATGGTGTTAGTGCCCCACGTGAGCTCTATGAGCCGAGTTCGTCTCCCTGTACACCCCAACCAATTTTTATGGCTTCTCAGTGGAGCTCTAAACATTTTTTTTCCCTACAAGTCTAAAACAATAAAACCACACTTAAGGATACAAATACTGCCATAACTTTATGAGCCCACACAAACGGGTGGTATTGTACGTACGAGGCTCACATATTTATGTATGTGTTTGTGTTCATGGGTGTACATTTTGAATGTGATTCTAAACTTTTGTTTTTTATTGCCCAATGAATATTTAAAAAATCACATTACACAATTATTTTGTAAGAAATTTTATATTTAACAAACACAATAATATTGTACAAGTGATATGTTCTTACATTTGAATAAAGATAATTATCCCAATGATGGAAAATTGAAAACAAAATCGAGCGATGTAACACGATTTATAAGTTTTTCACACAAATCATAGTTAAAATACAAGGACAGTTTCTTAGAAAAAAACTCGTACAAAATATATCTTTTTCCGTTTATCTTTTATATCATTTTTAATTTAATTTAATTTTTTTTTTTGTAATCTTGTAGTAATTTTTTTTTAAAAACTCTTGAAGATGTAGGGAGTACAATATTAGAAGTTTGCTTAGGGCTTCTAAAATGAATTACTAAAATTTTGTAATTTTTTTATTTGTATATATTTTTAATTTTTTATGACCTAATATTAAGCGGACAACCAAATTAGGAGTCGGGCTTGGGCAACCCAAACCTCGGGGCTGACACTGCCTCCACCTCTCGCCATGTGGAACATAAAATGAAAGAGGATTCCCGTGCATAGAGAGACTGTCCTCGAAGAACCATCTAATAATGGGAACAGGGCAATGTGAGAAGTACATAGAACTACTATGAAGAGGGCATGCAGTAGGGGACCTTAAACACGAAAACCTGTTGTCTAAAAGGGAGAGTGCACGAGATGTCTCCAATCCCGATTTGGACATGTTTTATTGGTCTTTATTGTTAGAAAATTTTGGCCGTCGTTTTCTTCCCTTCCATATACCGATTGAATTAGTTGAGCTGAACGAACGGCGTGTGGAAACTTTATCCATCTCAAAATCAATTTATAATAAGTGGAGCGTTCCCAACATATATTAATTGATCACTCATTCTACTCCTTAGCAACGTGAGACAATATTTCTTAACACGGAGCAATAGATAGTCCAAGTATAGCTAAAAAATTAACAAACTTGGAAAGTAAGTAAATTTAATTTGGCTTATTATGTTATGTATGAGGAAAAGTGAGCTCAAATTAATGAGCTTTAATCGAGAGCCTTTCTAGAAGTTCTAGATGTGAAGACGAAATTTGAGTTCCATTTTTCTAATCAATTTCTAGTAATTCTAATTTTTAAAGATTATATACTATACAAAACGAGCTAGTAAACAAGTGGAATAGTAATTAGTAACTAGCTCGGACTAAAAATTTAATGCAATATTTGACAAACTATTTAACTTTTAGGAAAAGATTAAAGATTATAGTATACAAAACGAGTAAACAAGTTTAATGCAATCTTGACAAACTATTAACTTTTAAGGAAAAGATTAAAAAATCCAAGTTCGGTTATTAAGTTAGAGTTACTTTATTTAGTGAAGGATACTCGGTTTAAAAAAGGAAGAAGTTACTACAGTAGATGGAAAAAGAAGGGAGAGAAAAGGGTTTTGTGTGTAAAATTAAAGAAGGGAGAGAAAAGGGTTTTGTGTGTAAAATAAAAGAAGTGCAATTAATGCAAAGTCGGAGGAGGAGGAGTAATTAATTAGGCGCAAGGGGGAGGAATTAATGGGTGGATTTGGATTTGGACGGCTAGGTTGATGTGGATGTTAGATTAGGCAAATGTCCACGTAGGACGGTGGTGGGGCGGTCGCGGTCGCCAATCATGCGGCGGACCGCATCATTCCAACTAATGAGCCTACTGCATGCATGTGGGTCCTTAATTCTCCTCCTCCTCCTCCTTACCCCCGGCCCCCAAGAACACACATGACCTCTCCTCCCCCTCTGCGTTCGATCTGTGAGCATGGATCAAGCACCCTACCACATGCATATGGTTAAAAATTACACGTAATTTTGTAGTTGACTATCAATTTGAGACGGAGAGAATATTTCTTTACATGAGTAAATAGAAAAAAATAACTCACGTGTAGATCTAATTTTTTATCCGGCTAACTTAAAATCTTGACTCCGCCTCTGCCGCGCCAGTCCCCTATTGCTAAGCTATTCTACGGAATCTGCTACCGCTATTTAAAACCTTGACATGGAGTACATAAAAGTGATAGGAACACATTCGGAATGGAAACATAGCGTAACCAGCAAAAGGAGATCATTGAGGGTCCTATCACGATCTTAAGTGAACCCTTTTGATACAGACCCTCCTCCAAACACTCTCTCTCTCTCTTTCTGTGTGTGTGTGTGATATTAATTAAAGAACATCGATCATCTGATCACCCTTTTATACTTTATGTTTGTTAGAGTAATTAATCAGTCCATAATTTATGTTTGAATGGCGGTTGGTGAAGAGAAATCAGTACTACTTCCATTTAAATCAAATCAATGTTTTGAAACAAACTCTTAAACTTCACTCCTGAATATGCTAGCTGCTACAAATTAATTACACTTAAAGGTGTGAACCACAAGCCAAGCTTTCTCCCATCCCATTTGGGAATTCAGTATCATAATTCATAGCAGACCTTGTAGGTCCGTCCTCCTAGTATTTGTTACAGAAATTGGCCAAATTGACGGTTTTTAATTTCTTTTACCCCCCCTAATAATTACTGTACTAACTTTGTCTAGGCATCGCCAATCCAACCATTTTAACAAGTTTTTGGCAAGACTGCACAAACAAACTACATGCACGCACGATAAACTGCACAAAACTACTTTATAGACAGATTTCTATGATTTACATTCACTTAATCCTACCTTTTCTTCCAAAGAATACTTGAGTTCTATGATTCCACAATTGAGACCAGGAAACGTACCATAAATATATAGTGTGTGGTCTCGATTCACTTAAGTGGGATAAGCTCATTCATTTAAGTAAATCTAAGGCACAAAATATGAATTTTGAGGACATTTTTGGGGATTAATTATTGGATCGAGTTAGCTTCATCGTAAACTATATTACATATTGTCTGGTACATTCTTACAGTTCACTGAGATGGAAGACCATAGTAGCATGATGGTAACACTTTTCAGGCCCAATTTGCAGTTTTTAGAAAGAAATTAATGTAATCACAGTAATTTGTCATTCTATCAGATGCTCATGATTGACAATAATGCTAAATTAGAGTGGGTGTCCTGTGGCTAATTAATGCTGCTGCATGTACTGGATTTATTAAAAAGTTTAGTGATTGATTCCAAACTGTACATGTACTGTATTACTTTTTCCAAAAATGTTTGCATAATTAGTTAACTAGGGAGGGTAGTGATATAAAATGTCATTACAAGAACAAGAAGAAAAACTTTGGAAAAACAAGAATGTACAATCAGCAGTAGTAGTGATATTTCTTTATGATGATTTTAATTAAAGAAATCTCTGTTCTCTACCATCTAAAGGAAGGGAATAAAACATCACATTCAACGGGACCTTGAAGAAATTATAATATTTCTTTATGTAGTACCCAGATGTCCTAGATGGCTTGCGCTTACCTCTACTAATTTCAGGACCCTAAAGTTAAAGATGAGGCAAACCCTCTACTTGCCCAAGGTTTAGAATGTCTGGCCTCCGTGAGATTCGAACATACGATCTCATAGAAGACAAGAACTTATTGCTCTCTTATGTTTACATGCCCAAACGCTAGGGGTTACGATATTATAATAAATCTCTAGCAGAACAATTAAGGATTATTTTGGCCAAAAAAGTTAAGTATGCTTTTTGCTCTGTTGAGTTTCAAAAAATCATTTGTTTTGAACTAATAAGTAACTTCTACAACTTTTTAGGCCAAAATAAGTCAAAACTTATTTTACTTTTTACTTTAATAAGTCAAAAAGCATCCTTAACTTTTTACGTCAAAATAGGCTTTGAAATTTCATTATGTGATATTCCTATTCATGGAGGTGTGGGAGATATTTGGATTTTGAAAGATACTTGTCCAACTTGAACAGGAACTCTCTAGGCATCAATGTGGGCAAAATTGGGGCCGGTGATTGAGATAGAATGGAAAATAGCTAGAGAGGGCCATTATGGTCACAAGACGCCACCGATTCTCTGTTTTGCCATTTCTTTTAATTGGCAAAGACAAATTTCAAGTTTTCCGTTTTTGCTAAAAGTACTAAACTAGCTAAAAGTGATAAAAAATTGTTGATGTATGCAAGGAGATGACCTCTCTCAAAATTCATGTTTAGCACATATAACATTTTTAGAAAAAACGGGAAACTCCCTCAAATGGGTAAAAATATGAAATTGTTACAATAGGAAAGAAATGTTATTCAGAAAGGTGACCATAATGGAGAAATTGTTGACGAATTTCTCTACATGAACTCTACTACATATGTTACTCTGCGAAAACTAAGGCATCTCTAGTGCACTACCTAAAAGAATACCTCAAAATGCCTTACCTAGCTAATTAAGAAAAACTCAAAAATGCTCTCTAGTGCACAATAATTGACTCCCTAAAATCTTAGGTGACATCTCTCACTCCCTAAACTGCCCAAAGTCATTACCTAAATTCGGGGAAGGACTTAAGGAGAGAGAAAGAGGAGAGAGATAGAGAGGAGGGATGGAGAGGGAAAATTTTATGGGACCAAAGGCATTAAAGTGGGTCTCACTCTAAAAGATAATGGACATATATAGGTAGCTCATTAAAGTACATTCCTTCTTAGCTAGCTAACTAAGTTCTTAGCATATAAAATAAGGCCCCACATGTGCTTAAGTGTACACTTTAACAAATTATTTTTAGGTAGTACACTAGAGATGCTAAACCTATAGCTCAACATCTCAATTTTTTTCAGAAGGAAACGCAGCTAAAAAAATAAGCCAAGAGAAAAAAATTAAGAACCAAAATACAGTTCACAAGTTGCCAATAATTTTGTTCTTCTTCTAATCCATTGGGAGACGTACAATACATATGATCATAATCTTTAGAGCGACAAAACTCGAAATCTAATCCTGCGTTCCTAGCAGCATTAGAAGGGAGCATTCTTAGAACGGAGTACATATCAAGTAGCGGTGTCCACGGATCGGATTTGGCCGGTTCGGATACGGATGATCCGATCCGGTCAGAGCGGATTTGGGTTTTTAGGATCCGGTAACCATCCGTAGGTGGCATACGGATGGATCGGATCGGTTATGGATTTCGCGGATCTGTTCCGGATCAATTTGGCGGACAACCGGTCGGCAACCCTTTCCTCCATCAAATTCCGTTTGGAGATATACTGGAGATATCTCAGCTGGGAAGGTTGTGGATTTAAATGAGACAAAATATGAAGAAGTTCCCTAGGAGCTTGCTTGTATACCATTTCAAGAGTTTTTTGCCCAACATTATACTGTTTCCGGTACAACAGAAGACCAGTAAGCATGAATGCAAGCACATACCACACCCATTATCAAAAGATGGCATGCTAAGCAGTTCGAACAATATCACAAGAATCGGAATGGAAAGTGGATTCAACTTAGGAAGTCTGGGACAACTTCTTCTAAGAAAAGAAGTAATAATTATGCGCTCTGAACCAATACGCAAATAAACAACTTCTGAATGAGAAGTCAACAAAAATCAAGCTCAAGTCTAAGAGCTATACCACGCCAGTTACTGCACTAAGTAAAGATTAATAAAGCATTCAAATACCCCTACCCATTGAGTTTATTATTCTGTTAAATGCACAGCAAACTGACAACTTTGTGGCTTAAAACATGTGCTGGAGTTAATCCTCAACTCTAAACTAGTGGTGTCCATGGATCGGATTCGGCCAGTTCGGATACGGATCGGATCGGATCCGGTCAAAGCGGATTTGGGTTTTTAGGATCCGCAACCCATCCGTACATACCTCGGATGGATCATCGGATTGGTCGAATTGGCGGATCGGATGATCCGCTAGGCAGCCCTAGTATCAAGAATATTTTAGGGACAGAGAATCCCGTGCGGTAAAAGACAATGGGATGGTTCACCAGTGGCTCTGCTCCGACATTGCTACGGTATTAGTAATCAAGTAGGGTTTTTTTTGTTAGGATTTTTGGAACCCCACAACGCCCTACGGATCTTGGAAATAATGAATCAAAGAAATCGCGAAGACAAATAATGGTGCGTAATAAAAAACGGAAAAAAGTGCGAGACACAAGATATACGTGGAAAACCTCAACGCGAGGAAAAACCACGGTAGCCACACCAATCCACTATGAAATCGATCAACAAGAGTACAAGTATTCTCGCAATCGCTCTGAGATTCGCGTTTTCTCTCGCCTCTCTCTGTTTTTCTCTAAAAACTGATAACCATAATTATGAGCAAACCGCTAAATAAATAGGTCCGGCCCTATGACCGAAATTACATACGGAGGTCTAAAAATATCATTTTCGCTGCAATCCGGGATGCTCCTAAAGTCGCAACTTCGTATCCCTAGAGGCTCCCGCCCCAACCCCCAGTATAAACAACTTCTGAAAGTTGTCTGCATCCCAACATTTTCTCCTTAGGGCCCGATTGGATGCGGGATACGTTTTGGTGGGATTAAATTGTAAGAGGTATAAGATAGTGAGGGGTATTAGTTAGTAAGGGTGGCCCACATTGATGTGACATTTATGGAAGGTGGATAAAATAGTACGTGGTTTGGATGAATTTGTGACAAAGGGGTATAAATTTGGGTGGATGATGGCAAATGACTTATTTGCCCTTGTGCATGGGTTATATTAGATATTACGATAAAATAAATACATAAATACAAGACTTATTAAATTAATTATATTTTTCAATAAATATGATATAATAATTCCTTTCATTAATTATATCTAAAATTAAAATATTGAATTATCATTTCTTAATTATTCATTTTGATAATGTTGTGTACCACCTAATTTTTTTTTTTTCTAATTATGCGTTTTGTACTTATAATAACTAATTAGTAATTTTTATGTTATACCCCAACAATATCAAATTCTAAAGTATAAAAAATTAGAAATTTTTTGTATCGAATTAAAGATCTCAATTAGCAGTTTAATATGGTGCAAAAAAAAAAATAATAATGTGCAAGTATTTTACTTTTTGATCTGAAAGACATTGCAAAGCAAGCCAAGAATCTCAAATGTTAAAATTGAAGCTATTATAATTAAATTTCGTAATTAAAAAAATGTGATTTTTTTTTTAATTTGTACGGAATACAACTTACTAGAATACAAATTATAAATTATACGGAATGCAAATTAGTACGGAATACAAATTATAAATGTCAAATTATGAATTTTTAGGTGTTTTTTTAATTTGGGTAAATTATAAATTAATAAAACTGAAGGGGGATAAGGGGGGATATTTGGGTAAATTGGCAGGGGTATTGGGGGGTATAAATTAATAACAGGGGGTAGGGGTGTTATTAAATAGTGAGGGGGAAATGGGATAAGGGGGCATTATTCGGGTATGGGTATAAAATTATCCGGGCACAAATTTGCTCCCAAACCATGCACTATTTTGTGGGACCGGGATAAAAAGAGGGGTATAAGTTATACCCCTCTTTAACCCATAGCCAATCGAGCCCTTAGGTTTCAGTGGAATTTGTGGGGGGGTCCAATTTTGATGAATGATAACGCGTAAGAAATGACTGGTTAGATCTGTTGCACAGACATGGGCTCTCTTCTCTCTCTTTTGTTTCTAGAAATATGCAGAGGTGTGGCGGCCTTTAGTGAATGAACATTAATAAATGCTAGTAGTATATTATTCCCTTGTGATGGCTTGTCAAAGCTATGATTCTTGATCCGATACCTTTTTTCTATTCCTTTTTCTCTTTTGGTTTGTTGATTTCTTGCTAGTTCTATCGAAAACTTCTTTTACACTTGTCTCTCCTGAATGGGTTTAGTGATAGTGCTGGTTTTTCGATTTCATTAGCCACTCTTTCCAATTCGAAGCCATTGCCTGCTTCCAGCTTAAGGTTTTACACCTTTTACGCCAACATACCCGGTAGAGCAACCCCACCCATTGCCTTTTGTCTTGCTATTCTCATAATTAGACTTATTTTTGTTTAAATCTAAGTTTATCCGTTGCCATTTATTGATGCCAAAAAATAGCAATGTCATCTTTGAGTATTTCGTCGCCCAATTCATCCCAGCCATTTGATCTGTATTAAAAAATGAGATAAATTTACTCTAATAGTCATTGAGATTGTGCCAAAATGACATTGAATTGCGACAGCAAAATAGTATTTTTCTTTTTTGACTATTTTGAAATCGTAGCAAGACAATGACTTTTTTGAGAAGTTACCACCAACTAATAGACTTACTCTTATAATGACGTTCCCATGAAATCAAATTATCAAACAATAGATTCCTACTTGATTTTTTTCTTTACTTGTGAAGATTGGATTATAAGCTTAGGGACATACCTAGAAACCAACCATAAGTTTTGGCGCAATGGTAATCATGTGACAAGCAAGGGTCTCTAGAAGCCTTTGATCTAGAGTTCGGACCTTATTCACATGCTATCAATTTCTGTGTTGGTCAGTCTATATGAGACCTGGTTGTGGATATAACTAGACTCTTTGAATGGTGAATCCATTTCATAAAATGTTAATTGTTGTAGTTCAAATAATTTCACGCGTTTTGAGAATCAATGGTATTGGTTCAAGAACATGAAGAAACCATAGGAATTACACCTCAAATATTGTGGAAAACAAATATCGATTACACTATATATTCACTTGATTTAGATGTGATGGGCACCCTATAATTACTTGTTAGTAATGGCTTTTATGGGTTGTGTTTCACATCTTTTTGTGGGCCCTCACGCCTAATTGCCTCTAGAGTAATACTACATGATATCTGAACCAAACGTGGGGCTCCATAATACCTGTTCTTCTCTAGGTACAATGTCAACAAAGGTTTTTTTCCCTTTTCCTTTTTGCAAAAAAAAAAGATGGATGAGATTGATCACCTTCACATAAAGACTATTTATCATGACACTGCTAAGTAAGCATTACCAACAACAAAATGTTGACTTTTTTCACGAAGAAACCGCAACTTTTATGCACTTTGCGTTTGATGAATTCAATGATAAAAGTGAAAAAAAAAATCTGCGGATGCTTTGTAATAATGATGTGTATGTTACGTTTGTCGTTTCTGGTAAATTCATTATGTTAGTTACCCCGTGAACCTCAAAAAAAAAAAAAAAAAAAAAAAAAACTCCTGAGAAGAAAATAGTGTGAAATGAGGTAAATTTGTTTTTTTCATATGGTTTGGATCGAAAAAATAAGAAGCTAAAGAGCTTCACTTATTAGACAAATATTTATAGGTTGGGTTAATGAATACATGTGTGCGATTTCTTTCCCCTTTGATATGTTAAACAGGTGAGAAATTAAAATTCGTTCCTTTTTTCGGGTTGGGTCACTGCTTTAGCCCATTCCTTTTCTTTCATGGGCCTGCTTTATGGGTCTGACTTAAATGTCCCTTTCTTGGTTTTAAAAGAAGCCCTTCAAAACCCCAATTGAAATGAACTTATGAAAAAGGCTCGCCCCTCTTCACCTGGAAGCCGGTCCAACCCATCTTGAACGTATCAGGACCAGTAGTTGCCAAGTTTCCACTGAGGGCCACTATAAGTTGAGACTTGAGAGATTGCGTTCGGACGGGGAGTGCAATTTTGTTCACCCTCTTTAAAAGAGAGTGAACAAAACTCTCCCTCTTATTGGTTGAATCAGTGTGGGTCCTACTACAAAGTGATGTCATACTTACCTCTGCAATACACTTTTTGGTAAGCATGATATCACTTTGTGGTGGGATCCACACGTTTCAACCAATAGGAGGGATGATTTTGTTCACCCTCCAAAATTGCTCTTTCGGATGGGCCATTAGAAACATTGTGGGCCTAGTAGATTAAAGAACTAGACGGTTGTGAAAAGTTTTTATTTTGAAGGTAATCAAATGCCTATACATAAAAGAACTATGGTGGCTTGCCACTTTTTTGATCATTTTGGACGAAAATGTCCCATCTATGAATGTTGGGTGTGTTGTGTGGAAGGATAGTGAGGAGGTTAATTTATTAATTTTACCATACTTTGCAGGTTAATCTATTTTCCTTATCAAACTTCTTATGTTTTCTGTTTGAGTCTTGTGGCTGTGTGTGCGTTTTGTCCAAATGTGCAGCGGCCTTTTTTTTTGGAGAAAACATAATGTGAAGTATGTTTTTAAAAAAAAAATAGAGAGGAAAAACTAGCATTTAATCTTTTTCTTTTTGGGTTTAATTGATTATCTAAATAGCATTTTCTTGCATCATGTAAACTTCTAGAAGTTTTTTAAACCAAATGTCATTTCAATGAAGTCTGATTTAGAAAAAAAAAAAAAAAAGAATAATGTTACTTTTTTTTTTAACGGAAAAGAATAATAATATTAGTAAGGAAGAGAAGAAGAGTACGGAAAGGAACCCAAAAGGCATCACAACACAAATGATACATCCCAGGTAGGTTGGCATCTATCCTTGCGAGCCAAAAGAATACCCCCATGTTGATGGGTAATCAACAAAACAAAAAACCAAAGCAGAAACCATGGATGGAATTAACCCATGTTACAAATGAATGAGCAAGCCTCAAGATTAACAGACACAAAAGAAACAAAAGATCAGCTAACAGCTTAATGTATCAATTCCAGAGATCCAGAAGCCCAGCTCTTGATCACCTATCAGTAAAACAACATGAATTCACTTGAAAGGCCCAGCTCAAATCACAAGCAGATTAGTTGTCTTCGTGATTAGATAATCTGCTAATTACCACCGTGGAGCCAGCCATAATGAGATTTAGATTCAAGCAATATAAAATCGAACCTAATAGAATGCAAATAATGGTACCTAATAGAATACAAATACCCAACTCTCCACAAGGTATGTGTTAATACGAAAAACATGTACTCCTATTGGTTTCACAATTTCGGCAATAACAAATCTCAATTGATTGGGACTTGAGGGTCTATGTTGGAACATGTGTGAATGTTAAGTCCCACATTGGAAAAATATAAAGATGGTTGGACCTTAATATACAATTGGATGACTCACCATTTACAAGACTTAGCCTTTTAAGTGGATATGAGTCATTTAATGTATATTGGGCCCAACAAATGTGATGGACTTCGTGGATACTCCCCAAAAGTTTGGGCCTTGTGCACGCCGACGCAGTAGAAGCGATGGCGGGATCGATGCATTGTTCAAACTACCAACAAATGGTATCAGAGCCGATGGATGACGATCTATGGGCAGACTCTCTGCGCGCCATGAATGGGCTTGTATGGTGAACTCCAAGCGATGGAAACAGAAAAATCCAGTGGTGCAAGTAATGCGGGATGCCCATTGCAAGGTGATGCAAACGAATGGAACACGTGTTGCACGTTGACTCATGGGGGAGCATGGTGCCAGTGAATGGGCACATTGGCTCTCAATGGAGTTTCTCGTCGGGGAGCATGGTGCCAGTAAATGGGCACGTTGGCTCTCAATGGAGAATTTGATGGATGGATCGGAATCAATAGAGTTGGTGCAGAATAACCTAGTTTGGAAGATTGGGTTGAGAGTGTAGATCAGAATTAAGGGGGAGTTTGGATGCAAAGAAAATGGCAAGGCTCAATGAACGGTTCACACATTAGGGGGAGATTTGTTGGAACATGTTAAGGCCAACATTGGAAAAATATAAAGATGGTTGGACCTTAATATACAATTGGATGACGCCTCTTAAGTGGATATGAGTCATTTAATGAATATTAGGCTCAACGAATGTGATGGAATCCGTGGATACTCCTTCGAAGTTTGGGCCTTGTGCAAGCCGACGCAGCGGAAGCGATGACGGGATCGATGCATCGTTCAAACTACCAACAGTCTATTTGTCTTGATGCTTGCCCCTTTTTTAGTAATAGATATAATATATAAACATAATACCTACCTTATCTAAACCAGAGTAAGGGGTGAGAGAAGATTGATTCTAACTCTAATAGAGAGATATCTTACAAAGTGAATGATTATTAGTACATAAACAAGAGCATTGGTTATACATGTCCGGGTTACATAAATCTATTTCTTAAGATCTAAAAGAAAGTTGGAATTATTTTTCTGAAGATAGTCATATTTTTGAGATATGATGCTCTCTTGTAAATGTCTTTACATAAGGAATGTACATATGGAGTTTTTCTTCAAGTAAAATATGTGCACGCATATATTTAATGTGAGATCAGTAACATATATTTCTCAATGTATTTTTGGTTAAATATCTTCCAACGAGACACCATGCAAAACGCATGCGAAGCACGGTGGAATAAGAGTAGTCTATGTAAAGGGTGGGAGTTGAATCACATGTACCATAAAATAGTTTGCATTGTTGTATTTGTACAATTTCAGCCGTATGATTGGAGAAAAGTATTTTGCAGTGTAGAACTATCTGTACCTGTAGTCTTGTGCAATATTTTCAGCTGCATAACTGTACAAAAGTATCTTATTTTTATAAACTGCATGTACCTTTGTTCCCATGCAATTTTAGCCAATGATTGCATTTACGGCCAAAGTGACATGGCTTCAACAAGGATGGAGAGGAGCCCTCAGAGCAACCCCAACAGCTTAGCCATATAGGAATCTTAGCCATTTTACCTAACCAAAATAAAAAAACATGGTGCAGCAATCTAGCTATTCAGGTAGGTATTTTACATTTTGGTACTGTAGGTCTCTACAAGTACCTAACGACTGTAGCAAAGGGAAGATTAAAATTTATTATTTTTCTCTCACATACAAACCTCTTCATCTCTCTCCTCAACCAACCCCAACAGGTGCAAACCCTCCTCTTCGTGCAATACTGCAAACCCTCCTCTTCGTCCCTGAGTTCCTCCATATTCAGATCGAGAAAAACATTGTTTAGTGATAGATTCGGCATCTATAGAGTTTCGACGAGTTCCAATGTGGATTTCTGGCGGCTATGGATTTTCGGCGAGTTCCGATGTGGAGTTCCGGCGGCTATGGAATTCCGGCAGCTATGGAGATCTCTGATGGAGCTGCTACTGGAGTTCCATATATATATATATATATATATATATATATATATATAATACAATAATGATCTCCTAAGGACTATCTTAGCCAAATAAAATGCGGACTTCCATTTCCCGATTGAATTTTGATGATCTGAACCGTTCAATGTGTTTAAAACGCATTTTTAAGGGTACCAGCGAGGAATCACCAAAAAAATGACCGGGAAGGGCTTCATCCGAGCAGTTTTTCATAAAACTTTATCTACGGCCTGTGTGAAAACCTGCTC
>JAXBDA010008430.1:0-14835 GCA_036023075.1 Gaultheria prostrata | reverse complement strand
GTGACTCGGGTCACAATTCTCATAAATAGTTGATTTTAAAGCCGATAAACATCTCCCAACGGGTGCACACCACCTGCCACCGGAGTCGATGCGCAGTTTAGAGGGAATTGTTGGATTCCTTCCCTACTCTCGCGAGGACCCTGATGATGCCTGGGATTGCCCGTTGGAAGGTTTATGAACCTTAAAACTGCATGAACAAGTAATTTCTACCGAACCCGAGTCAAACTAGGATTGGGCTAGTCACGGGATGTCTTCACCCCATAGCTACACCCTAAGCGACTACTCACACATAGAGATGCTAAACACAAAATATTCAGATCTAAAATTAAACATGATTAAAGCAAGTGAAAATATGAACTGAATTAAATACCAGAACTGAAGAACCAGCAAGCAGCAGCCAAAAGTTAATGAAGAAAAATAAGACGAAGGTTATGAACTCCAGACCCCTAATTTCGAGTTCTAAAGGGGTATTTATATCCAAACCCTCGATTACAATTAAAACCCTAAAAGAAATCAAAATCCGATCGCGCGAAGGTCCAAAACGACACCGCTCCACTGTGCTGGTAAGCCACTCGGTTTTTGGTGTAGCGCTCCCGAGCCCTTATCTTCCTTTTGACCGGTTGAACCCCATTTTGACCGTTGACCTCTAGCCTTTAGGTAGCGCTCGTAAACCTTCTGTTCATTTTTGGACCCCTTCTGTGCCACTTTTGAGCGCTCCATTGAATTGGGGTAGCGCTCCCGATGGGTTTCGACCACTTTCACGCGAAATCAACTTCAACACTTAGTTTCCACAGCCTTGCTCATTCTCGATCCTCGTTGCGACCTTTCCATGTACCTCTCATTAGCGACGAAATCTCTCAATTTTCTGCAAATTAAGCACAAACACACAATCCAACCACGTGCACGAATTAAATTGAAAATGAGGATTAACCGCACGTCTAACGCACTCATTCTTTCCTACTTAGGCGCTTAAATTCATGCATTTTGCGCGCCTATCAACCGTCTTCAAAGAGCCGCTTCACAAACTCCTCAAGAAAATCAAACACAAGGAGTGGTTTAAATTAGCACCCAAGAATGGCCCTAAACCCCCCATTCGAGACATGAAATATCATTGTCGGTTCCACAATTCGAAGGGGCACCTCACCACTTGGTGCCCCCAGTTTAAAGCATACCTCGACGAGAAAGTCGCCGAGGGAAAACTAACCGAATACATTGATTTGGAGAAAACAAGGGTTAAAGGCGGAGGGGTGCAACAGAACGGCGCGGCTGATGACAAAGAGGAGTTCGAAGCCTACGTCATCCATGGATATGCCGATGCCGCCGCAGAGTCCAATTTGAAGGAAGAGCTGAAGGTAGCAAATGCCGCCAAAGAAGTGATGTCGGTCCAACAAGTAAACAAAAAAATGAAGCCGACAACAAATGCTGATGGAGGATGGCAGATAACGTTTACCGAGCGGGATTTGGAGAATGTACGAGTCCCACACTGTGACGCCCTCGTTATAACCTTAAAAATAGGGAGGTGCCGGGCACACCGTGTTTTGGTGGATCAAGGCAGCTCGGCAGATATCATTTACTACTCCCTATACAAGCGAATGGGGTTGACGGAAAAAGACTTAACACCGGCCATGGCACCTTTGGTAGGATTCACCGGAACCCCGGTATGGCCCATTGGGAAAATCATACTGCCCGTTATCGCCGGCACCAGAACCGAGTCGATAGAGTTCGCCATAGTAAACGCTCCAGGACCGTACAACGCTATACTCGGTCGACGGTGGATTCACAAGATGCGGGCTATTGCCTCAACGTTTCACCAAGTTGTCCGATTCATCGGTGCTAACGGACAGGAAGACATTGTTGGAAATCAACTCTCAGCAAAGGCATGCTTTGTGTCAGCTATAAACGGAAGCGGAAAGGCCGGAAGGATAAATTGGGTGGAAGTAACTGAAGGCCCTCTCAGAGAAGAGGTCGGCCGCGCGGTGGAGGAGAAGTCTATCGAAGATCTCGTGTCTGTTCCAATAGCCGAGGGGTCAGATCGTTCCTTTTCGATCGGCTCTAGTTTGAATGCTAAGGACAGAGATGATATGATCAAGTTTCTGAAAGACAACATTGAGGTTTTCGCATGGACCCCTAAAGAAATGCCAGGGATCGATCCGAAATTTATTTCCCACCAGTTGAATGTGGATCCCTCTGAGAAGCCAGTGGTATAAAAGCCGAGGTGATCAGCTGCGGCCCACGTTGATGCGGTAGTCAAAGAAGTGGAGCGCCTTATCGAGGCCGAATACGTGAAAGAAATCCAATACCCCACCTGGCTAGCAAACACTGTGGTTGTGCCGAAGAAAAATGGGAAGAAACGGGTATGTGTAGATTACACTAACTTTAACGACGCTTGCCCCAAGGATTGCTTTCCCGTACCAAGGATAGATCAACTGGTAGATGCTACAGCCGGACATGGAAGGTTGAGTTTCATGGACGCCTATCACGGCTACCATCAGATAGCGATGCATGAAGCTGGTCAGGATAAAACCGCATTCATCACACCACTGGGAATCTGCGGTTATAAGGTAATGCCTTTTGGTCTCAAAAATGCCGGTGCAACGTACCAAAGAATGGTAACCCGTATGTTCGGTGCCCAATTGCATGACACTATAGAAGCATACATTGATGATATGGTAGTGAAAAGCAAACGGGAAGAAGACCATCTTGCCGATTTGGGGGAGGTGTTCGGCATTCTGAAGAAACATAAGCTACGGCTTAATGCGGAGAAATGTGCTTTCGGCGTCGGCTCCAGTAAGTTCCTCGGTTATCTCGTCACAAAGAGAGGAATAGAAGCCGACCCAACCCAGATTACAGCAATTCAGAACCTACGTCCGCCAACAAGGATCAAAGAAGTTCAGCGTCTCACGGGAATGGCCGCGGCACTAAGTCGCTTCATAATTAAATCGCCTGATAAGTGCCGACCATTCTTTAATACTTTGCGAGGAGCTAACAAGCGTTTTCGATGGACGTCGAAGTGCAACATCGCTTTTGAAGCATTGAAGACGTACCTAACCTCCCCCCCGTTGTTGGTTACTGCCGAGAAAGACGAAGATTTGTACCTTTACTTATCCATCTCCAAACACTCCGTAAGTTCAGTTTTAGTACGGCAGCAGGGAAGGGAGCATGTCCCTATCTTTTACACTAGTAAAACCATGTTGGACCCTGAGACAAGATATTTGCCCATTGAAAAGCTAGCCTTAGCTTTGGTAACTGCTGTAAGAAAACTGCAATCGTATTTCCAAGCACACAAAATTATAGTGCTAACCGAATATCCTTTCAAAGCATTAATGAGGAAAGCAGACCTGTCAAATAGGATCTCGAAATGGGCCGTAGAGATGGGAAATTACCACATTGACTATCAACCTCGAACAGCCATAAAAGCCCAGGTCCTTGCAGATTTCGTGGCAGAATTCTCTCCAACAGAGAATCTTGATAAAGCCGGATCAGAAGAAAAGGGTGCGGAGCAGATGGAGCCGTCAGTAGCTTGGAATGTTCCACGGAGATATCTGGAAGCTATTTGTGGATGGAGCCTCTAACAACCGAGGGTCAGGAGTCGGGGTCGTCCTAGTTGCACCATGCGGAACAACCCACGAACATGCGTTGAAGCTAAATTTCCCTGCCTCCAACAATGAAGCCGAGTACGAAGCTCTCATCGCCGGTTTAAAAATCGCAAAGGGCTTAGAAGTTGAGGACCTAATTGTTTACAGTGACTCTCAACTGGTAGTCAATCAGGTACTGGGGGAATATGAGGCAAGAGACGACCGGATGTCAAAATATCTAGGGTCGGTCAAAAAGCTAGTAGAGGGATTTTTCAGGTCTGAAGATAGAGCAAGTTGGAAGGGAGGACAATTCTCACGCTGACGCCCAGGCAGGATTAGCCACAGCATGCGATAAAGGAGTCGGCCGGACGATTTCGGTTGGAAACATAGACCGACCAACGATAGAGATAGAACCGACAGAATTGGTCTTAACAACCATGTATGGCCCAAGCTGGATGGATACCCTTATTGCTTATTTAAGGGACGACGACTTGCCCACAGACAAAAGGGAAGCACGTAAAATTATCCTCAAAGCGTCCAAATTTGTCCTAGGAAGAGACAACAGCCTCTACCGTCGATCATTCTCCGGGCCAATGTTAAAGGTTGTCCATCCAAGTGAAGTTCAGCTTATCCTACACTACCTACATGAGGGCAGTTGCGGCGCACACGCTGGAGGCCATACATTGGCACACCGAGCAATTACACAAGGGTACTGGTGGCCCAAAATGGAAGCAGACGGTGTGGAGTATGCAAAGAGATGTGACCAATGCCAACGGTTTGCACCAATGACAAGGAAGCCAGCTGAAGAGCTTAATCCTCTAGAAAGCCCGTGGCCGTTCGCCCAATGGGGAATCGACCTGGTCGGACCATTAACAACGGCCCCGGGGGTATTCAAACATCTGATCACAGCTACGGATTATTTTACAAAGTGGGTTGAAGCAAAACCGTTGGTCCACATAACCGACGACGATGTAAAGAGCTTCCTGTGGAAAAATGTGTTTACCAGGTTCGGCTGTCCATACGCAATCATTTCAGATAATGGGGCTCAGTTCACAAGCGCACCCATGGAGTCTTTCCTAGCCGAACACAATATACGGTTTTATAACTCCACGCCACATTACCCGCAATGTAATGGCCAGGCGGAATAGTCAAACAAGACAATAGCCTCCGGAATTAAGAGACGATTGACGGCCAAAAAAGGGAAGTGGATGGAAGAACTGTACCATGTTCTTTGGGCCTACCGAATAACCCCAAGGCGATCAACAGGGGAAACGTCGTACTCTCTTGCATTCGGTATGGAAGCAGTAATCCCAACAGCTTTGTTATGGCCGACAAAGAGAACCTAAGATTTCAATCCAGCACGGAATGAGGAAGCTATAGAACTGAGCCATGATTTGGCAGAAGAAAAGCGTGACCGAGCAAGGATCAGGATCGCCGCATACCAAGGCGAGGTGGCCAAGTCTTACAACAAGTCGGTCCGGCTTCGCCCTTTTAAGCCGAACGACTTGGTTCTAAGGAAGGAGGTTGAAAGGGGGAAGAAGAAGAAGCTAAACCCGAACTGAGAAGGACCGTATAAAGTCACAAAGATTGTCGGCATCGGATCATACAAGCTTGAGGCAATGGACGGGACACCTGTTCCACGGCCATGGAATGCCAATAACCTTAGGCGTTATTATGCTTAGGAACTTTTATCTTTAAACGGCATGTGGCCGACTAAGTTTTGTCTGTTTTTCCCTAAAAAAGCTCCCTCCGATTGAATTGAGGAGATGCTTAATTTATTTCTTTGTAAATCGTATGTCGAGAGTGATTGGCCTTTATGACCAAGGTTTGACTCCAATGTACGAAACGATCATGAATGCAATATGACTTTTTTGGTTAATTTCATTCTGTCTCACTAACTAAATTATGGCCGGACATATCGCGATGCTTCGATATAAAAGCAAGTTTGAAATGAAATCAGTGTGATTGGTATGGCCGACTTGAGTGTCAAGACGGGCCTCCAAGATGCTAAGTGATAGCAGGTAATATTCCTTATACGGTTAACAGAGAACAAAGAAGTGTTCTTTGTACGGTCTTTCTTGAGTATATAGGAATCAATGCCCGGGGTATTAGGATCGAGCATTTAGAAATCCGTGTGATTAGTTTAAGTGTCGAGATCAGTGGGATCGGTATATTAAGCACTTTAAAAAATTGAAATCAGTGTGGTTGGTGTAAATGTTGAAATCAGTAGGATTGGTATATTTAACACTTCAAGAAATTAAAATCAGTGTGATTAGCATAAAACACTTTAAATTTTGATTTTTTGATAAAAATGAAAATTTAAACCGGGGTATCCCTTAAAACCGAATATTATCATGACCATATACTATGGCTCGGCCCTTATGTCACAGCAGAGCCAACCCATAGTGAGGGATGGCAGTGGAATGAGTTTTAACGCAAGCATTCAAAACAAGACATTTAAAGCTGACAAAAACAATGTCGGCATAGAAAAGCAAGCATGAAAACGCAGGTTAGAAAATTATTACAACGACACGACATTAGCCTAAAAGTTCGGCGTCGGCCCAAATAAACTTAGACGAAAGATTGAAGATGTTCCAAATGTCCTCATACTTTTCTAATTCTAAGGTAGTTCCTCCTCATGAGGAAGTTCACCGTCGAGAAGGACCGTCTACACATCCTTCGTTACCTGACGAATATCCCGTGGGAGATCGGTCCTGACTTCGGGAGGATTTGCAGACGAAGATGCATCGGCAGTAGGCATTGGAGGAGATTCGGCAAAAAGAAGCGAGTCTTCAGGCACTAATGCAGCCTTTAGGGCTTTCGTCCAGCCGTACTTCATTAAACCTGGGACTTGATCAACATAAGACTTTGTAATCGTCACATCGGCCTCAGCCCAAACTTCCTCCTCCTTGGCTTGCAAAAGATCAAGAATTTTAGCGATCTCGGCTTGTAGAGCTTCAATCTTCTTATTGGCTGCAACAAGTTTTTCGTTTTGATCATGCAAGGCCTTTGCATCGGCGGCCGACGCTATCTTCGCCCGATCGGCTTCAGCATTAGCCTTTTCTGCGTTGGCTTTGAACGCGTCTCGTTCAAACTTAAGGTTCTTGACCGTATCCTCAAAAGCCAGCAGCAGCCTGTTCATTTCCGCGAGACCGTCACGCACGACGGTCATATTTTGGAGAGTCTACGACAAATTGATATGGCTTTTAAAGGTTGAAATATTTCGAATAACTTAAGCAAAAGGCAATAATTTTTACCAAGATGATGATTTGGGTGGCGGCAGCAAAAGCATCGGTGTCCCATTTTGGAGTATGCGGCATATCAACCGGAAGCTCCACAAACTTCAGCATGTTCATGGCAACTTTCGGATCCGCCCGGATGCTGTCGCAATGTCTGACAGCAACCTGAGGAATCCAATTGCGCTCGTCAGCCGACACCTCTTGATTCCCTTGGCTCAGCTGAATGTTTCCGCCAGCAGAAGAGGTCTCTTGAGAGACCGACGGTTGGCCATCATCCCTCAACCTTTTGTTTCGGCGTGTATTCGCAGAAACCGTAGGGCGGGTGGATGGGGCCCCTGTAGGGTTCGCCATAGGAGGAAGAGCTGCTGCGGCGGTATTAAGACATACAGACGTGTTGGGAGGAGGCATAGAAATTCCGGCGGTAAAAAGGAGCAATCTGGGTCGATATTCACGCGGCATGATGTCTTCGGTGGATGTAAAGGGGTCAGGAGAGGAACGGTCAATCGGTTGACGTTCAACCCCTCGAAATTGATGATTTGGAGAAGGAGGCAGCAATTGTCGAAACGCAGAAGCAACTTCGAGATTTTCGACCGGGGCTTGCAAAGCCTCCGGTTCCTGAACTCCTCTCTGACGATGACTTTTTTCAGCCCACCTCAGCGCTATCCGGTCGTTAAGAGTTGTTTTATAGGACGGAGTGTAATGGAAAAGGTGAGGCGCGCTTCGGTCTGGAATCAAAAATAGATTCCGTATCCGGTCCCAGTTGGCACGGCGCCGTAAGATATTTGCAACGCTCCTGTTTGTTAAAGTCAAACTGAAAAGTCAGAAATGAGCAAATATTATGGAAGAATAAAATAACAAGAAGGACAACTAAACTAACCTATGTTTTGATTAGCGGCTCTCGGAACTGGATGCAGGCCCTGTTCGTTCGGGCCAAACTCCCAGTTCCCACTCACATACACAAAATCATTAGCGTACTTATACGAATCAGGAAGGCTCGTAATGGGAAAGTCGTGGGCCATCATGAGCCCCTCAACCCCCTTGTCGGTCCTAGGTGAAAGGAACACCCGTTTGGCGGCAGGGTTTTGACCGTAGTAAAAGAGGCCGAATAGTTCGCTCAATGTAAATTCGAGCCTGGACCTCTTGTTCAGCTCATCTATACCATTCACTATCCTTATGGTGTTAAGGCATAACTATGCCGGGGTAACATCAAGAGCATGAACAAACTCACAAAAGAATGGCCGAAGAGGGAACAAAACTCCCCCGGTAAAGATAGTTTGAAGAGGGATTACGGTCTCATCATCCCTCGGGCGTCTCTGAGTCGCAGGATCCGCTGAGGCCAATTCGAGTTCCACGTCCTCGGGGATTTGGTGAGACCGACAGAATCGAAGAAGTCTTCTTGGAGAAGAAAATACATCCCTGTATTTATTCGAGCCACGGGACCCACATGCTCGTTTCTTTCGGCCACAACCCCTCCTACGAGACGAAGGTTCGGGGTCGTCGTCTTCCGGGTCAACTTCGTCTGTGGCTGGGTCCGGGTGATTTTGTGGAAGGGCACCCCAGGGCCTTCGGTTTCATGTTGGATAATTGCTGTAGGGGACCCTGGTCGGGAAGGAGGTTCGATTGAGGGTTCTGTATGGCTATGGCCGTCCTCACGGTCTACTGAACGGCCGGATTCTGAAGCGAAATTGGACAAGGCCTCGTTTTCATCCCCGTCCTCTCCACTCAACTCAACATCACCGTCAACGTCGGTTTCGGTTCTAGAACTATTCTGACCTAACCCGTTTGGTCTTTCGTCGTAGTCATGAACCATATGTTCCTCGTCGGTTGTAGCGGAATGACGATCATCGGCCTTAGAAGACATACCTACATATTGTTAGGTGGGTGAGTTAGTACCCATGAAGGGTTAGTTAAATCTACGGGCAACTCAACATGGTTCAAGTCGCGCCAGGGTTGGTGACGTGACAGGTGACGATGTGACAACGGCTCTTGGATTTCTGAGTTGAAACCCGAGAGAAACGAGAAAAGGTCTTACCTAGAGCGGTGGAAATAGGCACAAAGTTTGACAAAAACGAGAAGATCGAGTTGATAGATGTTGTATACCTGTATGGATTGAAGGGAGCTGTGGTGGAGCAGCGGCGGAGATGACGATTGAAGGCTGTCGGAGGCGGAGGAAGGCGGCGCTCTGGTGAGAAGAAAGCGGCGAGAGAAAAAAGTGTTTTACTCTCTCTCCTAGATCCCTATTTATAAACGAAAGGGAGATGAAGACGAAAAGGTGTGCGGGAACCGAGACGCCACTTGAATTTAAAACAGCAGAACGACAGCCAATCAGAGCGTGGCAGGTGTCGCGACGGTACAGATGCCCGCGTGGGGTAGCGTACGAAACGTCACTTCGTGTCCCCCCGAATGACGACAGCTAGCCACGAGGAAGAGGATAGCTACCATATGAAATCAGAGGTGTTATAACTCCTGCAGATTTAATGTTTTCGGCCTCAATTACACTTCAACCCCCCGAATCAGAAGAACGGGGAGTTGAGGGGCTATTGTAGTGGGCCGAAAGAGCATGTCTAGCCATGACCATGACCGGCATGATTGTGCCAGGACGATGGGCAGGGGCTGGACACGTCGACGTAAAACGTATACGACCGTATGTTGTTAGGGCCGTGGGCCTGAACAACCCCTTAGGACATACGTTTCGCTATTAAGACCATACGTCATAATTAGCCGAATCTCTCAAAAAGAGATGGATGGAAGAAACAGTTCGATCCTACTTTGCCGTAGGAATGTGTGACCTACGGCTACATAAGCAAACGTTTAATTCGGGTCCGGTGGTTGTGAGCTTGATACTGGTACCCGATCCAAGAACCGACCCGATGAGCTTTTTGAGGCGGTTAGAGTGCACGTGACAAGGGCCACGAGGCATGGTATGAGAAGCTTCCAGGAGCATCTCGAATGCGACGTGGCACCGAGCTAGTGGATGGGACACGTGACTGTTGTGGTCACGGATGACGTCATAAAACTTGGAGGACAAGTACATGGAGGCGTATAAATACTAAGGGTAAAAACCCTAGAGGTACAGACGATAACAGATCTGAAATACTCTCTTGTAACCTCCTTCTCTGTTTACTAACTTGAGCGTCGGAGTGTACTTGGGCAAGAGGCCTAAGTGCACTAACCGGTTTCTTCTGGTTGTAGGTTCAAGCTCGAGAAGAAGCACCGCCATGAATCACCCTACAACATACATGAAGCTATAAATAAAACACTCGCAACCCAAATCCAAAGGGAATTCGAACTACTGATTTTTGGTGTTCAAACTTCGAGAACAATTTGATACTTTAAAAGCTTTAAATACCATTGCTTTTGGGGCGAAAAAAGAGGGGACTCATGGATTCAAGAAGGACGGACTTGATCTAGTCTATTGAGATTCATGGAATATCTCTGGAATGTTATGTCGTACTATTATTTATCTATGGATGCAATTAAGTGGCTTTCGTAGGAACAAGACAAAGCAGATCTATAATGGTCTGCGATTGTTGGTTGTGCGAACCCATAAGGCTCTAGAATCGGGGCATGACAAGATCGGGGATATTTTGGGGAAGAAGATGAGTCATTTTAGAGCATGCGCATGTTTTGGGAGAGAGAACTTATTTTTGTTAAGTTCTAATCCTATCCATTGATACTGAAAGTTGAGATATAGTGTCCTTTTTATTTTATTTTATGTGTCCTTGGAACATGCACCTTTTTTTGTTTATCCATTAAAACTGTGGGTTTAAAGCAGGGGCAGATGCAGAATTTACTATCAGGGGTCAAGTTTATACGGTATATTCAATATAATACTAAACCAAAAGATCAGAGGTGATCTATAAGAATTATTTGGGTAAGGTAGCAATTATTTCATGTTACTTGGGGCAAAATATAGAAAATAATGTAAAGGATATGGGGCAAAATATCCAAAATTACATATACACAACGATAGGAAATTTCAAGCCAGCAGGGTCAGTTGACCCCCTTTGCCACAATATGGGTCCGTCCCTGGTTTAAAGCAACTATAAGATGTGTACGGACCGTGTCATTCTAGAATATAGATCAAAACCCAGAAAACCCGACATGGTTCGGGACCACATCGACTATGATTACAGAGAAACTACAATATGGGCCGGGACCAAGTCATTCCCGATTAAATATCACAACATAGACGCGTTTATAGAAAGATCACAAGTCACAACACTAAGATGGTAATTGATTTAAGTATATTTTTTTTATTTATCCATTAAAAACATGGGTATAAAGCAACTATAATATGTGTAGGGACCAAGTAATTGTAAAATATATCTCAAAATCCAGCTAGAACCAAACTTACCCTGAGGACTGGCAACCAAGGCAGAGCGATCAAAAATAAGAGTATGCACCATAGCACCCCTTCTACTCTCCTCCTACTGAACAATAGCAAAAGCTTCACCCAGAGATGGAACCGGAATACGACCCAACACCAGTACTCTAATCAGATCATACTCCAGATCCAGGCCAGCAAGAAAGTCATAAACACGCTCTTTCTCCAACCTCTTCAACCGTTTCGTAGCATCCGCAGTACACTCGGCCTGAAAGCCCTGATAATGATCAAATTCCTGCCACGCCCCACACAACTCTGAATAATAAGCAGCCACAGATCGATGGTGTTGATCCAAAGTACGGAGTCTCTTTCTCAACTCAAAACACTGAGCATCATTACCCTAAAGAGAATTGGGCCGCTGTAGTCCAAATCTTATATGGAGTATCAAGAAGCAGGAAATTATAGCGAATCTCGGCCTTCATAGAGTTAAACAACCAACTCATGACTAAGGATTTCATAGAGGTAAATTTTTTAAGTGCAACAGTTTCAGCTTCGGCAGGTTGTGTCACAGTACCCTCAATGAACTCTGACATGCCTTTGGCTTCAATAACCAAAGTAAAAGTGCGAGACCAAACCAAAAAATTGGATCCATCCAACTTAACAGCACAAATATCCAGCGGAGCATTTTCCAATTGCATGTCAAATTGACCTGGCACATCCTTGGGGCCAGAATTTTCACCCGAATCAACTTTGGACTCCTCAGACATTGTAAAGCATCCGACATGGGTCGCAACCAAGTCAACAATGATTATAGAACAACTACAACATGATCAGTGAAGACCAAGTCATTCCAAAATAAAAATTACAACACAGACGCGCGCGCATGAGAAATTATGGGGCGCCTATACAATAGTTCTTAGGGTAAATTCACTTACCTCCCTTACGAACCACGGTGTAGGTCTTTGTATTTGTCAAAAATATGGAGGGAGGTAGTGAGATTTGTCATAGCTCTTGCTTTTTGCGCTTTTCTTTTCTTTAATCCTAGTTTCTTTGAATTGGGAGCCCTGAACAAAGCCATGTGACTTTATGCTGCACGTTTCGTCGGAGGAGTCTAGTGACCCACACTTCAAAGTTGGGGGAGCCCAAGCTTGGTGTACTATTTTTTTAAGCCTTGTCGTGAGAGTACTTTCCGTTTTTAATCAAAAAAGCAAAATGATACAAGTAATAACCTTTTTGCGAGTTCACGGACAAAGCTCGGAATTTCACTACGCAAGGACAAATTTTTTTTTCAAATACTATGCAGGGGCGAGCCTATCTAATTTCATATGAAATTATTATTTTTTCTATATAAAACTAGAGGTTTTTTTTTCTTCTTGCAGGGGCGACCGCCCATACTGGCCCCGCTCTGACTCCATCCATGTGCAAGTTTTTAAATTATTATCCTTATTTTTCTACAATCATTACCCATATTTTTAACTTTTATTTTTATTTCTCTTTGTCTCCTCTCCAATTGTTACTTTCTATTTTTAATTATTACTCTCATTTCTCTCTTTACTCAGAATTCAAATCTCAAATTCAAAAGCCAAACCAAACATAGTCTTACTCCTACGTTCACATCTTTACCCAAACGTGGCCCACAAGTTCTCCATTTACAGAAAAAACTGTCACTCCCAGGTCCACTCCTGTTTTACACAGGAAAAACACATGTCACCCTCTCTCTCAATTTTTTTGTGTGGTAGTTTTTTTTTTTTTTTTGTACTTCTGAAATATTTATGTGGTAGTAATGCAAGAGGCTTGATAGAAACCAGGAAACAAAATAGAAAAAGGAAATGAATGACTGAGATCCACGCAGTACAGGCAAAGAAAATGAATGACTGAGCAGATTTTTTCCTATTTTGTTTCCTGTTTTTTTTTTTTCTGATGTCTACACTTTCTCTTAATGTAATGCAGCTAATGCTATGTATATGTACATTTCATATTGATCACTCACTTTCATGATTAATCTATGTAGGGCATATATAGACCAAAGGGAACATGACAAAGTTCCCCTTCAGAGGTCCACTACTACGCTCCCCCCCCACCCCCCACCCTTGTCCCCCCACCAAATTACCAATTTATCTCCTCCTAATTACTTTAATTATGTTATTTATATTAATTCATTTCTTTATTTTTTATTTAATTATTGTTGATCATTTTGGCTCACCGCTCTGGATTGATAAAAAAGGCCTACTATTTTTAAGTCCGATCGGACAACATCGACCGTTTCTTTCTTTCTTTCTCTCTTTTGATCGGAAAAATAAAAAAAAAAATGTAATTTTCTTAGAGAAAAAATGATTCTTGTTGGGCCCGGAGTGCCCCCATGGATTTGGTTACACAATGTCACTCCCTTTGACCGCTCTAAAAATAGACTTGCGGGTGTGATATCGAATGCAATAAAAGACTTAATTAAAAATAGACTTACTATCAAGAACTTGTCTATCTTGTTAGCACGTGGGTGAAGTGCATGGCGTAATTAAATAAATGTAATTTGAGTAATCTTGTAAATCACTAACAAGAATTTGAGTAATCTTGCAAATGCAATTTGAATAAACCTAATTAAATAAGTAATTAAATAAATAAAGAAAGAAAGAAAAAAGAGAGAAAAAGAAAAATAGAAAAAGAAAGAGAGAAAAAAAGGAGAAAAAGAAAAATAAGAAAAAGAAAGAAAAAAGAAAAAAGAAAAATCGAAATTTACAGCTCTCCCTTCAGAGGTACTGACAAAAGGTACTATTACACTTTTTGTAGTATTCCTTATTTTTTACATAAGCCTATAGTATGTGTTTCAATTTCTCTCAACGAATTTGTGTTCTTTTCTCTATTCGCCATTTTCCCCAAAAAAGAAATTTGTGCTCCAATTTCTGTCTCCGTGTTGATGAATCTCTATAGCACATTATGCACTTCTGTTTTCTTTTCATCCAATCAAAATCTACTGTGTTCGTTTTATTGATTTGTGTTTATGTGCCCATTTTTATTGTAGTTTTAAAGCCTTGATGGTTCTAAATTTTTAACAAAGTAGTTAACCAGTTAATACTACTTTTGCCACTGTCATCAATACTCATCTCCAATTTATTACTGTTCTTACTTTCTTTATTTATGTGAACGTGAACCAACTTTGCATTCAACTCCGCCATATTTTTAAAAAAATAAATGCATATGAAAAAGAGTAAGACCAACACGAAGAGCATGACCAAACCGGTTCAGTCGAATCAATTTACACTACCAGTTACACGCATTTGTGTATGCCCCAACCTCTAGCAAAATGAATTGTGCAATTCAAATATTTCGAAGAAAGAAAGAAAAAATACACCACTAACTAATATCTTTTAGATTACCAATTTCTAGTTCAGATTTACTCACCCCCTCCAACCCTTGGTTGAAATCTGGGAATCCCCTTCCCTCTTTCCCCGACTTGATGTACAATTTGTCAAGTTTTTACTAATAAATATAGGGAGAATTCCCACGAGATTATGCGGTAGAGCTCTTGGATGCCCCACACTGGATTCCGGGATCGAGTCTCATTCCCCCCTCCTCCATGTAATTGATTAGAAATGACAAATGCCAAAAAAAAAAAAAAAAAGAAGAAGAGAAGAATTCCCACGAGATCTAGTTTTGTGGGAGTAATTCCCCCAGGTCCACCCCACCCTGTGAACGAACC
>JAXBDA010008429.1:0-14836 GCA_036023075.1 Gaultheria prostrata | reverse complement strand
TATGTGACATGTCTCATCTTTGTGCCACAAAATCTCATATGGGTCAAATATGAGATTTAGTGGCACCAAATATGAGATTTTGTGGCACAAATATGAGACATGTCACATCAAATATATATATATATATACGCGATATGTATCACATTCCCACTACAGGACAAAACCGTCATATGAAATTTTGTGGCCCTCTATATGAGATCGATTTTTTTTCATGTGGAGCCACAAAATCTCATATTTTGGTGCATACCGTACGCAAATCTCATATTTGGAGCCACAAAATCTCATATTTTGAGTCACAAAATCTCATATGGAATAATTTCATATTTGAGCCACAAAATCTCATATGTAGGGGTGTGTATTGTAGCATTCCTCCTAGTTCTACTAGCTCTCCATATGAACGGTTCTTATCATCAAGGAGGGTCAACGATTAAACATTTGAATCGGTCATTCCCTTCAACCTAAACCGTTTGTTTTCCTCTGTCATGAGATAGCTTTAGCGAGCTTAGTTATTGGTTAAGTTAGAACCAGGCACTCAACAATGCGTAAGCACGAACTCTAAACCTACCCCTTCTAATCAAGTTGTAGAAATCACTTGAGCTAATATCTGGACTCTATTTATATCCGTATTAGCAAGCGCAAATTGTGATAACATCTTCATATCAATATCTGCACGTTTGCGAAAATACTTTCAGATGAAAGGAGTTTGCGGGAGTTAGAATTCCAGAACAAGAATAAACCCAACATGAGTGTTTCCCTAACGTTATAAGAATAATTGTGCTTAAAGTCCTGTTATTTAGTGTATAACATTTGTTGTACTAAAAACATATGCGTGACTATCACTAGTGTACTTAAAGGTCTGCTTTGTCTAAAGTTCTAATAAAGAGGCAAGTTAAAAGTGTTTTCTTCTGTAATAAACTCTCCTTTTACTTGTCTATCGATCATTCCTTCTATCAGTGGATCCTCCACATCAGAAACTTCATAGCCCTATGGATCCTCTTTTCATAGGTTTGCCAGCTAAAAAGACTTGACAGACTCAAATGGAGAAAATACTCGACTCTACCTTCTGCACTTGCTAAACTCAGAAACATACTCGATGCCAACTTTACTAGTATATACGCCTTTGTCAACTTTCCAATTATGGTAGTAAGCCTTTGCAACATCCACGATTTGAGAAAAGAGATCCTCCTGCTGTCCATCATGCATCTTCATCACCTCTTCTTAATCCATTCCCTTTCAGCTCCCAGTATCATCATAAGATGCCCCTAAAAGTCAAAGACACAATCCTCTTCCTTCTCGTTCTTGCCACCCACCATTCATCCTTGTGGTGTACAGCTTGCCACCCTTGAATATGCAGGGTAGGAACAGATTCACCTCAACAATGAATGTAGTAGCTATCTCACTAATGAAAGCAAGGTTAGATATGTCCTATTCATTGTGTCCATGTTTTTACGTGTCACTGTTTATTTCATTTCCCACAATTGAAGCTACTAGTCATATTTTGTCGTCTTTATTGTGTCGTACCATTCTTTTTCCTTGAGATCTAGGTTCATAAGGAGTACTTCATTGCCTTCAAGAAGGTTTGGTTGTTGCGATAAAATACTGGCTTGTGTCATATTATTAGCTTAGGAATGTTGATCAATGTTTTGAGGACGTGGGGGCACGAAGTGATTTTGCAAATGGGTTGGTTTGGATATCAAGATGCAATTAATCGAATGCAATGGTTGGGTTCATCATTCATGACCATTTTGTTGGTTATAGGCATTGTACTTTGCAAGATCATGGTTAGCTTAGGCTTGTTTGTCAGGGGATAAGGGAGGGAGAAGGATAAGGGAGGAATGGGATAAATAAGAGGGTGTTCGTCAGTGGGAAAAGAAAGGGGTATAAGGGAGAGGGCCAGAGCTTATCTCATTGGAGGGGTCTTAGCTAGTCCCACCCCCACCCTAAGATTTGCTAATCCGGGTTGGTAAAAAGACCAAATTACCCCTCAAACATTTTGTATTCTCAATGCGATGACTTAATGAGGGCAACCAAGTAATTTATCACATTATGTGTGCCCTTATCCACCATTCTTATCCACCCATACAAATTAATATGCAAACCAAGTATAAGTTAATCCCCCTCGTTGACTAATCTCTCCTTATAACACATCCACCCCTTATCTGTTGTATATTTTGTTAATTTAAAATTTTAATAAAAGATTTATTATGTTAGTAGCAGATATGTATTTTTATTATGCCTTGGATGCTTTGCATTGGACCTTATCTATCTTCTTGCTTTGTCCATTGGGACTTGAATTAGGAGCAACACCCATGCTCCTTTATTACCCTGCCAATTCACATGGCAGTAATCAATTCTATTGATTGCCTGGACTTCTCTTCATGGACTTTTAAATAGGTAAGAAAACAAAGAAATGAGAAGGCACACTTCTTCTTCTACAGAGAACACGGAAGAAATCTTCTTTTACAGAAAAACAAAACTCTCACAAAAATACACTATATTTTGATTCTCTGTATTTTTTCATGGATATATTGAAGCTATATATTTTGAGCATACGGGCGGTTCTTGGTTCGAGGAAAGTTTTAGCTGCATACAAACCTTTCCAGGATCGTTTTATCTTGGGAGTAGAACGTCACACAACTCGGTGCAAGCGGGGACGTATCTTCTATAAGGAGAGCGCTTTATGCGTGACTCGATCCACATAAGTTTTCTCTTAAACTCTACTTTTGTGCTTACATAATTATTTTAATTTTTATTGTCGTGTTGTTGTCTCCATTTACTGAAGTTTACAGAAATTCTAACCAATAATTTCCAACATTATCCACTCTTCTTCCTTATCCACCCGAAACCTTATGCGCCCGACAAATGAGCCATTGCAAGGTGGTTGGGCTTTGAGTGTCATGTATAGCTGGTGAAAGTTTCCGAGCAGGCGAGGTGCATTTTTTCTTTCCTTTGGGGCTTTTTGGTTTGGAAAGGTATGTTCAGGGAGATGGCATTGACATAATTGGTGTTGCCATTGTTGGGCATTGGTGGTCTAGGTAGGGAAGCTCCTCTTGGGCTGGCTAGACTCTCTTGGTGGTTCAGATGCTTGAAAGTAGAGATTGGTTGGTGGTACAAGTGCTTCATAAACTGCTGATTACGAATTTGTGACGACCACTCTCACTTCTTCGGTTCTTCCTCTTTGGCAGGATGAATTTTCATTTTTGGGGCTTACTCCCTCCATCTGTATTGAAAGGCAACAAAGCTTTCCTTTCGTTCAAACTTTTTCATTGCCAAATCTCTTATGGTAACCGCAATTTGGACATTGTAAGCATATAGGGCTGTGATAGCATTCACAATAGCACCAGGATTATACTTTATGAAGTCCAGCCATGAGTTCCTTACACCTACATAACGCAAATTTGCACAAAAACAAAATAATGACACCGAGCAAAAGAAGATTGAAATGTCCCAAAATCCGATCAGCCTAAAGGCTGCGGTGTTATCCCACGCCACCTCGCTCCTTTAGTTACGGTTTAGATTCGTATGATTACACATTTGTCTTGTGAATTGAATGCTTGAATACTTTGTAGAGCTTCTGAAACACCAAACAGTTCTAAAAAGAACACAAGCACCTGCTGGGATTTTAAACCCTTCGTATTTGAAGTCGCGGGCATGGAATACTAAGGTCGCCGTCAATCCTGTGGGTGTGGCTCCAATAAAAGTACATAAAACTGTGTTTCCCCTGGGATTTCTAGAAAAAATGATTCCATGGCCATGCGGCGATTCCGCGGCTGCTATTTAGAAGTCACAGCCGCAGGATCTTAGATTATCTCGAGCAGATTCCTCATACATCAAATTTCAAAAAAATTGAGTCGACCATGAAATCTATATTCTAGCAGATCATCAAACACTAAACAGTCTTTTGAAGTCACACTCGAATTCCCTTTCTCTTTCTTCAAAGTCGGGGAATGTCTCTCACCCCTCAAATCTCAAAATGTTATTATTCTATTGCCTACTTATCATTGCACCTCTTTTCCAATTTTGCTACCATTTTTTGTAGCAATTTTAATTTATTGGACCGTTAATTATTTTGTTCCTTTTAAAGTTTCTTTTGCTGCAAAAATTACCCTTAAATACGAAAAAAAAAAAAAAAACTTTGTTATTGTACCCAACAATGGCCTATAAAATATGTAAACTCATTTTCACCGCAAAACACAATCTTATGAACTTGTCTTTTTCTTTTGAATGCTATAATACACACCCCTACATATGAGATTTTGTGACTCAAAATATGAGATTTTGTGGCTCCAAATATGAGATTTGCGTACGGTATGCACCAAAATATGAAATTTTGTGGCTCCACATATGAAAAAAAATCGATCTGATATAGAGGGCCACAAAATCTCATATGACGGTTTTGTCCTGTAGTGGAAATGTGATACATATCGCGTATATATATATATTTGATGTGACATGTCTCATATTTGTGCCACTAAATCTCATACATTAAATCTCATATTTGACCCATATGAGATTTTGTGGCACAAATATGAGACATGTCACATATATGTATTGATGTGACATGTATGTGACATGTCTCATATAACGTGCCACTAAATCTTATATTTGATCCATATGAGATTTTGTGGCACAAATATGAGATTTTGTGACTTATATAAGATTTTGTAACTGGTCATATGAGATTTTATGGACTGCCCATACGACCAAAGCATTTGCGACGGGAGTTTTGCAGTGGCAAAAGGTCAATTTTAATTGTTCGGAATCTTAGCATTAAAATCTTAAATTTTTGGCGAGCAAAAGCTAGGGGGAAAGTATTCATTTGCAACGGTGGCCCGTTTCCCGTGGCAAATAAAAAGACCAAAAGGGATTTTGGTTACGCGGGATAATTTTCCCTCCACATATTGGTAATAAAAAAAGCCCTAATTTTTTTCAGGCACGATCAGTGGCCTCCCTCTCCCTCACGATGACTGCCTCCACGAACCACTCACCCTCTCTCTCTCTTTCCCCCCTGTGAATTGCCATAGACGATCAAAGACAAGTAGACAATGTCATATCTTGTCCACGGACGACAACGTTCTCAACGTCTTACTCGGTTACTCCGATCCCGACGACTCCCCTTCCCTCACCAACAAATCCGTCGACCTCTTCGACTAGTTCGACGACGTCGTTCAAGGCACCGCCGCGAGGGCTTCCAATGAAGAAGAGATTTTCGGAGGGGAGCAGAAGAAGAAGGCTTTAACGATCAGTCTAGATCTAAACAAGGAAATCGTTCCGAAAATGGGTTCTAGAAAAATTACTCCGCCAAGTGAATCAGCAATCTGTAAATCTCTGATCTCTATGATTTTGATTGCTAATTTGCTGTTTGAATGTTGATTTTTTTTCCCAATTTATGGTAGGGCTACATATTATTTGGTATTATTCATCTCCTTTTCTGTCAACACTACTCTGTTTAAATTTGCTTCTGTCTAATGAAATAGTTAACTGTAAAGTGTGTTTAGCTATTCTCAAAGTTTAGACATTATCCATGGCTTGACTGAATTACTAGAATTACTTGTTACAAAAATGCTTATATGGTAGTGTTTCATTGGTAGTTGGAAAAGAACAATTCATCCTATTGCCAATGAAATACCGTCATATTGATATGTTGATACATATGTTATGAAGAATGTTGTTGTGTCAAACACCTACAGAGTGGGAAATGGGTGTGGTTTGAGTTTTAAATTTGCATCTGAAGGATTGAAAATCCAAAGAGGGAAGAATGGAAAATAAAGCTATTTGGGAAGATAATGTTTCATTATTAGTTTGATTATAGTGGAATATGAAATGTTGCACTCTTTGTTTGCAGGTGTTGCACTAGATTCAATTTCAGCAACATTTCTATCTACGGGACTTGTTTGAAATATTCAGCATGGTTACAGTGTTCTACTTCATTATTAATTGAGAAACTCTTTATTTATTTCAAAGTTAAATAGGATACTTGTTGTTAATTCATACTTTATGTAGCAATTCTATTCTCAGTAACTAGTTGACGTAATTCACCTATATATAGGTGTGACACTACCGTTTTGGATACTCCTCGAGTGTTCTTTGCTTGTGTCCTCTCCTTGCCTTGGTTGGTTCTTACGTGAAATAATACGATCAATGTTTTGTACCCTTTTTTCAGGAACTTGAAATCTACATTGTTTGAACAGTTCACAAACTTCAAAGGCTAGCATCGATAATTTTTTTATGGTATACTATTTCTCTGATCTATTTTTTCTTTTGCATGTTTTCTTGATGTATATTTTTCCCATTTGAACTTTGTTTGCATCGATAATGTACATGTGAGTGTATAGCTAGTATCGAGTGCTATGCTAATTAAAAAGAAGTTGATTCGTTGCACGGTGGTTCTAGTTTACTATCTTTGCGCTAACGAGCAAGAGTGGGCCCTATCTATAGGTTGGGCGTTAGCGCTGTAGTTTGATTGCAGCTAGCACGCCCCCTTTACCCGAGACACAGACAAAGAAAGCCTATGTAGTTTAGGAAAACGAATTCCTTCTTCTTGTCCTTCGATTGTGCCTTTCTATTAGAGATTTTACTTGGCTGCCTTAACTCAACCGTAGGAAATTCCCTCTGCCCCTGCTGTACTCTAGGTTGAGTCGAGAGCTTAAACAAGATGCGGCCTTTGATTTAAATAAAACACCACCCCGGGTGCCCCTTTCTCAAACTTTTCTCTAATATAAGGTAAGCTTTCTGACCTCGATTTATAAGCGAAATGGAAAATCTATCTGAACCATTTTAGGTTAGCAGTGACATGTTATTTTGCCTGGGTTTTTCTCCTGATAGATTGTACACTGATTGAATGTTTGGATTTGTGGATTGTACATGTCATTTCTCAGCTTTGTGGTAGGTTTAATTACTCATGCTCAATAGGACAATTGACTTTGGGAAGTGATCATGGTATATTGTTTGTAAATTCAGCATTGTTCTCTTATCACTTTTTGACTATTTTCTGATCCATCTTCAGATTTTTTAGTTTTCAAAGTAATTCTTATGTTGGTCAAAAAAAACTTTGGTACTTCACCGAATGATTCAACTTGTGATTCCTTCAGTATACATAAGAATTTGTTAATCATGTTTGATTGTCCATTCCCCAGCAAATAAGTTAGTTTCCTTTTTTTTTTTTTTTTGGATTCAGATTATTGTTAGAAGTAGGTAGCGAGGCTGCGTGAGTTAACTTTTGGATTCATTTTCTTCCTTCCACAGGAGGTTATAGGGAAATCTTCTCCAATACTTGGTGAGGAACTGATTTATTGGTAAGAGGTGGTACCTATAGTTTAACGATTAAGTAATACCTATCTCGTAGTTTCATTCTTTGATGCTTTTATATTATTCTCTAGTTTTCAATTAATGTTGCTTTTGTATGTGCAGATGCTCGAGAAAAATATGGGTGGGAGAATGTGTTCAGTGAAGGGCACACTCATCATTTTTGGGGCTCACTTTTGTTTAGTTTCTATGACTTGTTCATCTTTTTTTTTTTCCCCTTGACTTAATTTTATTGAGTGTAATTGCCTATGAACATATTGTAAATGGAAGACTTATTATTTTGTATTCATTGTAATGACAATTTTGTGGTATCTAAATTAAAAAGTTTTGATTTGTTTGGATAATAAGGATCAAATGGTTTCGGAACCAGAATTTTTTTTTTTGGGGAATTTTTTTATTATTTGCGACGGGAATATGCCGTGGCTAATAAAATTTGGGATTTTTGTGATATTTTTTGCAATGGTAAGTGCCTGTTGCAAATGCTTCATTTCCCCGTTGCAAATACGGTGTGGCTATTTGCGACGGGTCAAACCCGTCGCAAAAAGCTTTTGCTACCCCACTTGTTGCCACCCCTTTCCCCGTCGCAAAAAGCTTTTAGCCACGGTAATTCAGTTTTTGCGATGGCATTTTCCCGTTGCAAAAGGTATTATTTCTTGTAGTGGAGAGAGAGAGAGAGAGAGAGAGAGACGGTGGATCTGGAATTTTCTAAGAGAGAGAGAGGAGTGAGAACAGGATTTGAAAAGGCATGCGGTTGGGTTTCCAAAAAGAAAAAGCATGGGATAACATGTCTGGGGAATCATGATGGGTAAAATACGGAGTAATTGTTTGTCTTTCCCCACAATCACAAATATATACAATATATATTAAAAAAAGTAGATATATATCTGTTTGGGGAATCGGGGACGGATCGGATCGAATTCGGGGTGGGGTTACACCTGTACCGGCCTCCGATCCGATCCCCGAAATTTTTCAAAAAGAATCTCCAAATCCGATCCGATCCCCGAACAGATCTCCAAAACGCCAATCCATTCGGATCGGATTCGAACGGGTCGGAGGAAATTGCCATCCCTACCCCTCACGCTAAAATCTTGGTTCTATTCTTGTGATCAGCTTTTACAATCATTGTAGAAATTAAGTACAAAAAACTTCTTTTTCGATATATGTGACCGAGCTATCTTTCAATTATTGGTCTCTAAGAGCAAGTCCAGCAGATGACTCAAATCCCTCTCTATCCCTATTTTAGGGGGTCAAACCCCAAAACCAAGCCCTAATAGACTACTTAAACCCCTCCCTAAAATACTCTGATGAACAGTAGCTCTCTAAATGCCCCTGTTTAGGGAGCCACTATTCACTCCCTACCTATTTTTTAATCTTTTTTTCTTTTCTCTCTCTCTCCTCTCTCTCCTATTTATGTGTATAATATATATTATATGTATTAGTTTATATTATTTAATTGGTATGGAGAGAGTAATAGAGAGGATTGTTGGAGTATTGAAACAGATGTGAGTAAGTAAAACACTGTTCATCAATTTTTTTAGAGAGAATTTGTGTTCTCATTGTTAGGGATGCCCTAATTCCGTTGAATTTACTTACTCTTTATCTATCTCGTCGGTAAAAAAGTTCTTTCTAATTTTCCGGTTCCAACAGCTAAATGAGATAAGAGATGACAAAGCTTTGATCTGATTTCAAATGGATGCCGTTGGTTGACTTCTCCAAAATTTATCAAGATGCGTGTATGTTTTCTCAAACGCTTAAAAAAAGAAATAAGAGATGAGGTCAATACCATCGGTCTATGGTGTATACCATGAGGTCAATACTTTAATGAGTTCATTGGTGTTACAATGAAGTAAATTAGTACATATTAAAAAGAAAATCCTTTTAATAAGGGCGTTGACCTCTACACCATAAAACAAGTTGTTGTCATTGAAGATAATATTTAAATGTTTAATGCAAAGCATGTGTTTTCAATATGTGAAAATACATATATATTAAAACTTTTTGATCGAGTCACGATGTGTTACAAGAACTGGAAAAATACGAAAAGAATTAATATATTCAATTTTTAAAAATGGGGCAAATTATCCTTGCACGTCTTGTACTTAAAATCATTTTCATATATCTTTATCTATCTATCTCCATTCATTATCCAAAAAATCTCCTCAAAAACTTAACCAAACAGTGTTTGATGGGAGTTCTAACTGGAAAGTTATTTCTTTCACCTTTGTCTGTAAGTTTTTGTTTGACGATTAGGGGTATCAGCGCAACTTACGCACACATCGATTAATCGTCTCCCTAGTCCGGTCCAAGGCGGGTCATCCGCTCTAGGACTAGGGGATTCACAAAGTTATTTTCCTGTAGTTTGACCCCAAAAATCAAACTCTAATCAATTGTGGGAGCAAACCCACAAACCAACCAGACGATAATTTGTTGGTTTTTCCTCTCAGGAAATTTATTTATGAAAACGGCATCCGTGTTTTTTTCATCTTTAATGACTTTTGTATCAAAAAATTTATTTTTTATTTACTTTTTAGATGTATACTACCCACCTCTATTCAAAAAGTAAATTTTTTTTATTAAAATGCTAAAATTTGACTTTACATGGCGATTTCGTGGCTGCTACTTTAGAAGACACAGCGCGGGATCATAAATTATCTCCAGCGGATCCCTGGAACATCAAATTTCAAAGAATTTGAGGGATCAACCATGAAAGACTCAAGATTATCACTAAAGCCCTTGCAAATAGACTCAAACGTTTTTTAGGGCAGATTATTTCTCCACACCAGTCAGCCTTTGTGCTAGATCGTTTGATTCAAGACAACATCATCATCGCGCATGAGGCGTTTCATCAGATGAAAATTAATCACAGGAGAAAGAGGAAAGATATGGCAATCAAAATCGATTTTAACAAGGCTTATGACAGAGTCGAGTGGGATTTTCTTGAAGAAGTCATGAAGAAAATGGGCTTCAATGGTATTTGGATCCAGTGGGTCTCCTCGGTCAGTTTCAACATCTTTGCCAATGGAGAGAATAGGGGTAGTGTCCTTCCATCCCGTGGCCTTCGGCAGGGAGACCCCTTATCTCCTTACCTTTTCCTGATTGTGGTGGATGTTTTGTCCAAACTCATCTCAAAAGCGGTGGAAGAACAAAAGATCAAAGGCATTCGCTTTAATCATTCATGTCCCATCCTCTCCCATCTATTTTTTGCAGACGATGCAATTTTATTCATCAATGCTGAGAAAGAGGAATGTGCCAATGTAATGGAAATTCTCAACATCTACAATTATCTCCTGGAAAAATCCTTGATGAAAATGCAAGGATGGAAAAATAAGAATCTCAATGCAGCGGGTAAGGAAACCTTAATCAAATCAGTGGTTCAAGCTATCCCCTCATACGCTATGGCATGTTTTGCTCTCCCTAAGAAATTTTGCGACAAACTCAACTCCCTTATTTCTAATTTTTGGTGGAAAGGAAATCCTGAGGACAAGGGTCTACACTGGGCTAAGTGGAGTACTTTAACGCAATCAAAATCTGTTGGGGGTTTAGGCTTTCGGGATTTCAAGGATTTCAATATTGCTATGTTGGCGAAACAAGGGTGGAGGCTCACTGTCAATGCTAATTCTTATTGGGGACAAATGCTAAAAGGCCTATACTTCCCTCATACTAATTTTTTGCAGGCCTCTAAAGGAAGGTGTCCTTCTTGGGCATGGTCTAGTTTGATTCAAGGCAGGGAGCTTCTTCTTAAAGGAGTAAGATGGCAAATTTCAAATGGCATCAAGATACGGTTTTGGGAAGATAAGTGGATTCCTGATTTGAAGGATTTTCAAGTACATTCTGCTAGACCACCAGATTGTTCGATCATTTTTGCATGTGAGCTAATTGACCAAAGGAGTATGAGATGGAAAGAGAGGGAAATCAGAGCCTTGGTGTCTAAGGAGGAGGCTGACTCAATTCTTAACATTCCAATCTCAAACACCGGGAAAGAGGATTTTCAGGTATGGCACCATAACTCTAAGGGTTTTTATACTGTGAAATCGGGTTACCATTTATCTGTTAAAGGTCGTGAAGAAGGAAACTTTGTGAATACTTCCACTTCTTTCCATCCACCCCAGAAAGTGTGGAAGTTTATTTGGAACCTTCAAATTCCACCTAAACTTAAGCATTTTTGGTGGAAAGCTTGTGGTAATTACTTGGCTTCAAAAGAAAATCTCCATAGGCGTAGGTGCAACCCGTCTCCTACTTGTCCCATTTGTAAGGTCTTTACGGAGTCTGTTGAACATCTCTTATTTGGTTGCAAGTGGACGGAGGCAGTTTGGTTTGGCTGCAATTTAACGTACAAAGTGGATTCTTTAGCTATCACGTCTGTCATGAAGTGGACTGTTTCTATAATGGAAAACTTGGATTCAACTTTTGATAGCTCTGATATCTTGAGCAAGTGTGTTTGCGTAGCTTGGCATATTTGGAAAAGCCGTAATGATTGGGTCTTTAACTCTGTTCATGTGAATCCTATGGCTACGATTCGAAAAGTTTTTTACAACTGGGAGGAAATTCAAGGCAGTCTAACTAAACAAAGCAAAGAACGGAGTCCTGGGGTCTCCAAGTCTTTTCCACAGCGGTGGATCCCTCCTAAAAAGGGCTGTTTGAAGGTGAATTGTGACGCAGCTTTGAAGAAGGGCAGCCATCTAGCTGCAATTGCAGCAGTTGTTAGAGATTTTAAGGGCAAAATTGTAGATGGTAGATGTGATTTAGTGTTTGCTGCTAATGCACTTCAAGGTGAAGCACTTGCTATCAGACTAGCTGGGCAAATTCTGAAGGCCAATAACATCATGGGTGCAACAATTGAAAGCGACAACCAATCCATGATCAAACTTTGTTCCACTGAAAATGTTCCTCCATGGGATTGTGCGGCTATTGTTGATGATATCCGTGGCATCTCTTTGTCTTTACATAATGCTTTTAGTTGGATTCCTAGAATATGTAATAGGGTGGCACATTGGGTTGTTTCCTCTTGTTTGAGGAAGACAATCCCTGCCGGTTGGGTTGGTAATCCCCCCTCCCCCCCCCCCCCCCCCTTTTCTTTCCATCGTTTGTAATTCGGATGCCTTGTTTGAGGTTTAGTGTTATAATATTTTCTGCAGTTCAAAAAAAACCATGAAATCTGTGCTCTAGGAGATCCCTCAAACACCTAAACAGTTTAAGTCACCTCTCAAATGCCCTTTCTCTCTTTTCAAAGTTGGGAATATCGATCTCTCACCCCTCAAATCTCAAAATATTATTATTTTATTGCTTACTTTACCATTACACCTCTTTTCCAATTTTACTACTCCCTCCGTCCCTTTTATTATGTGTACATTTCCATTTTGGGTTGTCCCTTAATAAGTATGTGTTTTGAAAAGTTGGTGGGTACATTTCCTATTTTGCCCTAAAAAATAGATTCCTTTTTAAAACGTTAGTGGGTATTATTATATTAATAAGGGTAAATAATGAAAAGTAGATGTAAAAGTTGTAAAAGTTGATGTGAGAGAAAAATAGTTGAAATTCTCAGGTAATACACTTAAAAGGGGACGGAGGGAGTACCATTTTCTGTAGTAACTTTAATTCATTGGACCATTAGTTATTTTATTGCATTTTACGGTTTCTTTTGCTGAAAAAAATTACCCTTGGATATGAAAAAAAGAAAATATCTTTTGTTATTGTACCCAACTTGCCTATAAATATGTAAACTCATTTTCAACAAAACACAATCTTATCAACTTGTCTTTTTCTTTTATCAACTTGATGTGATTAAATACATAGACAGTTGTGGTGAGTGTGAAATGTTGAAATATTTATATTGAACGTACAAAATTTTTAAAATTACTAAATATCTAAAAATTAGTATTTTTAAAAGAATTGTAATCAAAGTGGTTGGCAAATAAAGTCGAGTGGCCAAGTATTTTTTAAGGTATAAAATGTACTCCCTCTGTCCCTTTTTAAATGTGTGCTTTGGGAAACGTGTATTTTTTAGGACGTAAAAAAATGTATTTCTACTCAAAAATTTTGAAATTTTTTTGCACCAAATTAAAGTACTCTTTGAGCACTTTAATTTGGTGTAAAGAAAGACATAAAATTGTATAGAAAAATACATTTTTTAGGGGTTTGAAAATGCACGTATTCCCATTGTACACATTTAAAAAGGGACGGAGCGAGTACCATTTTACATTTAGATCAATAAAAAAAAATTATTAAATTTTGAAGAATCTGGTGGAGTGCACCACTGGCCTTCAAGTTTTGAGGTGTCGTGGCAAAGTACATTTTTGAAGATAAATTTTGAGGTATCTGGTAGAGATGCTTTTATAGAGCAAAAATAATACTCCAAGCCATGTTGTAAAACCCGGACCGAAAGACGAACCGGAAAAGGGATTGGGTGAACGGATCACCGGTTCAACCTTGACATCATAATTACATCATAAATTAGTATTTTTCAAAAAGCACAAAAAAAAAACGAGGAAAAAATATCACAAAACTGTCATCCAATTTTCTCTCCACTTTTAATGCAAAAAAGCATTATACCCAAATGACAACAACTTACGCGATTAAAGAAGATTGAAATGACCATCAAGGAAATCATCTATGATCTAAAGATATATAAATATGTAAACTCATTTTCACGTCAAAATCCACTCTTGGCCATTGGTCATACTCCCTAGGCCAAGGTGAACTGATTTAGCTCAAAATCAAATACCATTACAGATATGAAATCACAAAATCAAGGTTCCAATTCAAACAACCACAGGATAATTAAACACCTTAAAGTCACCATGTTTTTAGAACGATTTGAGGCACCAGATTTACACACACAAAATTTCGAACCTTTGTCTGGTGCCAAATCGAGCTTGTCGGAGCCCTGTGGTGCGCGTCCTAGCTCGCCGGAGCTTGGTGGGATCGTGGAGAGAGGGGGAGAGAGATGGAAAAAAAACCCGGCAAGTTCGAGTTACCCCTGGACAGTTCGACGGTTGAACCGCTGGATTTATCCGGTTTTTCATTTTCAAGAGCGGTTTTGAAATAGAAATTGTTTTGTGGATTGACCGGACAGTTGCCTAGCTCAATTCAACCGATTCAACCAGCGAGTCCGAGCCGGGTTTTAAAACATTGACTCCAAGTCCTCATTTCCGAAAGCCTTTTTTACTCATCAAAGCACTTTTTTTTGCACAATCTGTTTTTGTCTTTTTCTTTAAGGGAGTCCTTGAGATCCTTCACATCATTACTTTTCACTTAGCCTTTGAGATATTTTCATCCCTAGATGGGACTTGTACGTACAAACAATGATGTGGATTTTTATGTGAAATACTCCCTCCGTCCCCATTTAATAGTCCCTTTTGGGGATTCTAACTTATTTAGGGAACACAATCATTGCACTTTTTTTTCTTTTTTTTTTTGTCAAAAGTTGAGAGATAGTATTCATCAAAGATTCTCATGGGGAAAGGTTGGGAGTCCACAGATCGGACACTCCAACGAAAACAGGTCATAGAAATACAACGAGAAAGCATATGAC
>JAXBDA010008428.1:0-14839 GCA_036023075.1 Gaultheria prostrata | reverse complement strand
TATAGATATTATCGCTAAATTCGAAACAGTACCCGGTATAGGTCGGTACCGGTACCGTACCATACCCATAGGAAAACCGGTACCCTAGCCGATACGAGATTCAGAACCTTGCAACAAGCACAACAAAATCAATTATTACGATCGTCAGGATGTGTTGCGGTCGTATAGCTGTTGTACATTCAACTACTACGCAAGACTTAGTCTATCATCAAGTAAGTTGAAGTGTAGATTATAAAGGCCATTGTTGGGTTTAGTTTTTACAATGATCGATCTGAACCGTTATGATTTCACGTTTCACTTATTTTATCATTCCACCACAGTTGGAAATCATCAAATATTGACAACCACGTGATCGAAAGACAATACTTAGTTCGGAGGCATTAAAAGTATTTTTTAGCTTCACAAGGCTCGATTGTGCACCGGCACGAGCACGAGCATGGGATGGCACGACACGGATTGTGGTGGGTCGTGGGCCGTGACTGGGCCGAGGATATTTCAAAAAAGCACGGCACGGTTATTAAATGGGCCCGGCCCGGCATGGCACGAAGCACGCTAGGCACGGAACTAAATGGGTTGGGCCGGCACGGCATGGCCCATTCGACACCTCTAAGCACAAAGGTCGGCTTTCCAAGGGAAGGAAACGGCAAAACTACCCCTCTCCCGTCAACTCCGTTGAAGTGAAGTGACGTCAGAGCTGCTGGTAAGCCAACAGGAAGGGTGGCCACCTCTGGCTCTCCTCCTGTAGCAGCATCAACCTTCGCAGTTTGCCTTGGCACATTCCAGAATTGGCCCAACACCATTTTCATTTTCATCAGTTCATGCACCATTTCCATTTTCACTTCCAATTTAGTTCCAATACAACTTAAAGTCTTGAAGAAGTTAAAACATAACATAAACAAGTTATACAATCTAAGAATGCGCTACTAGGTCTAATTTCATTTAGATATAACGTTCAACCTCAATCAGATACAAAACAGTCCCGCCGCCAGAGAAGATTTAGTACAGACCCCTTTGAGCTACCCGTTCTAGGGTGAACAACAACATCAAGCAATAATCTCAACTTACGACTCCCCAATTGATTCTGCAATATATATGTAAGCAGATGCATTAGTATGCATGTATTTACACAGTTACACACCAAATATAAGACTTCCAAAGAAATTACATGTAAGAGATCTCGAGATATATAGGACTTCCATCTCCTTTACATGTCTTTATCATTGACAAGCTTAACATTAAGGTGGTTCTTCATTTGAACTGCTTGAAGTACGAAATCTGGAGAAATCGTGAGTAAAAACTAATTCATACCAAGTGGGAGAATTATTGAGCAGGGAGAGCAGTACTAGATGCTCTTGGCTTGAATATCACCAGAGGTTATTAGGGTACCTATTTCTAACACGATCACATAATATTGTGCACATAAAACAATATCTAGATACATTGAACAGTGGTGCTCCAGTCAAGAGCCTAGCTGCCCCTAGGGCTTTGTCAGGGCAACAACCGGTGGCTCACGTGTCAAGAGCCCAGCAAGCTCAACCTTCTCAGTGGTATGATTGGAGCTCTCAGTCACATGGGTGGCAATAGAAGAAGTCACTTATGTTTTAGTCCAGCTTTGTGGTTCGAACACATTCTAAGTTTCATTACTCAAAACAATCAATTTATGAAATGCATACTGGGCGGTTTGTCAGAGGAAAAGGTGACTGAAAAGCTAGGGTGTCTGCATTGTCTATCGATGGTGTGCGGTGATGCAACTGACTGTGGCCAAGGACGTGTGTCGGAGAAGTGTATGTGGTAGGGTCGGAAGGAGCTAGGGCCATTCCCTCGGCCTGTACAAGGGCAAATTGTAAATGATTGGAGCTCTCAACCACACGGGCAGCGTTGGAAGAAGTCGCAGCATGACTAGGGACCAAAGTCGAAGCCTCCTCAACCTGTCTAGAAATTGCAGGGTCCTCCAACTGCTTTTATATAACAACCTCATTACGCACAGTGGCTGTGGTCTTCTGTACAGTAGCAAAGGTGTTGACAACCGGAGTGGCTATGGCCTCTGAAGTAGCAGCAGAGGTAGTGGCAGCAACAGCCTTGCCAATCAAAAGAGATTGTTATTCAGATAAACCTTTCAACAAGGAAGACAGTAAACTTTCATTATGACTAACTGATATTTATGTTAGGTAGTAATAAGTCTCAAGGAACAAAATATAATTCTCACATAAAATTTCACAGGGATCAGTGTAGTTATAGCATATACAAAAGGAAAGCTGTTGTATTAGGTTAAATTACATAAATATATGCAAGAACAATTACTACATTAATTAGTTTATCAATGAACTAAAATCTTAGTTTAATGGTCTTAATAGAAATCAATCAAAAAACTAGTATTACGGCATGTTTGACTAGATATATACACATACCCATAGATATATAATATATATGTGTGTATGTGTGTGTGTGTGTGTGTGCGTACTGAATGACTCAACCGTCAAGAGCCCAGTTATCCCTCGGGCTGTGCAAGGGCACCAACTGGTGGCTTACCCATCAAGAGACCTGCAAGCTTAACTGTAATTGATTGTAGCTCTCAGCCACACGGGTGGCACTAGAAGAAGTTGCAGCATCTATGTTCTATTCCATGTTTGTAGTCTGAATAGGTGCTAAATTTTTTTACAACAATTGAGAGCAAACAATCAATGCATACCGAAATGGTTTGTCAAAGAGAAATGTGACTAAGGATTGTCTGCTTATTCCCTTGAGGGCATGTGGTTTTGCATTGAGTGACTGCGGGTGGCAGTAGAAGAAGTCGCAGAATCACTAGGGATCAAAGTTGAAGCCTCCTCAACCTGTCTGGCAGTCGCAGGCTCCTCCTGTGGTTGCTCTACAGTAACACGCTCTCATTTGTGGTTAGTATTAAAAAAATAGTTTATTTGAGTTTGAATTCGTATTCTTTTGTAAATTTATAAACTAATCTAATCGTCAAGAGCAGTTAAAGATGAATCGACAAATGCGATGGCAGGAGCTTAGTTGCTTAATGCGCGAGCTTGAAAACACTTTTCGAAAATATTTCAAACTATTAATTAAAACTCGTACAAGTAAAAATTGAGAACAAACTCGGACCAATAATTGAAAGGGATAACGAAATTTCTACTGCAAGAATTATTTGAGTCGAGGCAGAACCCATGAATTGGGACATGTAATTGGAATTTCCAAATGTGCATACATTGGCAGAGCCCGTGAAATAGTCCCATAATTCAGTTTAGGATGATTTTGGACAAACTTCTTTAATTAATTTTTGGACTTTTTTGGCCAAGCAAAAAGTCCAAAAATTTGGCTAAATGCAAAGAGATTTTATGGTTGCTTCTAAACAAGTTGTCTTCGACATAAAAATATAAAGAGAAAACCAATTTAGCTCAAACAAGTTCTCTTCTATTCAAAGACATTTTTGGCAAATAATAAAAAAGTCCAAACTTACTTGTCAGATTGATTTCCACAGCCTGAGTTAAACATGTTGAGAAAGCGGGTTTAGGGGGAAATTCCAATTAAAAAAAATGAAAAAGAGTAGGGGGATTTTAAAGTATTCCCTCTTATTTTGCGACTAATTAAACCAGAAAATATTATTGTAGGCCAATGTTTTATTAGGTTGTGGTGAATGTTACTCTTCTTGGAAGTGAAATTTAAACGTTTTATGTCATCTGATCTCATAATGTTATTTTGTTACGTATACTTTTTTAGTTACGATTTATAAAAGTCAATGGAATATAGGTAACAAAGGACCCGACTATGAGTACCGGCCCATTGGCTACGTTTTATGTCATCTCATATAGGTTGTGGTGAATGTTACTCTACTTGGATGGGTCTTAGGACCCTTCAAAAACTTGGGCTTGAATTAATTATCTCGGGCAATTATATCTTTTACATCTTTTTACACGTCATTCATACCAAAAAAAAATTCACCCAATCTAATATCGTTCTTCATAAAATCATCCAAACTAAGTACTAATATTATTTTATCCACCATTCATATATCCACCTAAAATTAATCCGGCATCCAATCAACCCCTAATAGAGAGATTTGGGGGTGCTACGCAGCGTGTTGTGCGGCCTTTTCCGGCGCCGTGCAGACATCGTTCTGACGATCGGAGACGTCCACCGCGTTGAGCTCGTCGAGTACTAAAAGTTTGCCAAAGATCAACTTAATTGGATATTGTTAAGTGCCTCATCGGAACACAAATAAATGGGAAAAGAATGGGTTCAATGGTTTTCATCCAGTGTTTCCAGTTACATGTGTTTCGTTTTTTTATTCAAGTTATATATGTTCCAATGATACATTTAACGATATCCGATCGAGCTGATTTTCACTACTCTTGTGATACTCGACGTGCTCTACGCAGTGGACTTCTTCAATTACCGGAGCGATGACGGTGCGGTACCGGAAGAAGCCACACAGCACGCTGCGCAGCACCCGTGGATCCCTAATAGGCTAATAGAGTGACGGTTGGCGAGAGATTTAAAAAAGAAAAAAGAAAAGTACAACTCTCTCGTGATCTCTTCCAGTACAAGAGTTGAAATTACGTTCGAATCCCTTACCCACCCATTTCGTCTTCTTCCACTGAGCAAAAAAAAAAAAAACACTTCGAGAACCAGCTCTCTGCGAATTGGGTTCTGAAAACCCCTAAAATTTCGTTTCCCCAATCGCCCAGCGATTTCTTATCATCTTCACATATGGCTCCTCTGAGCACGACATGGTCGCCCAACTCTTTTCAGCTCCGATTGGCCTTGAATTGCAGAAAATCATCCCCTGCTGTCTTTTTACGGATGCGAGTTGGGAAGCTGGATCGTCAGGTTCGAGTGCTTTCAGTCGGTGCCAATGGTGGTGGAAATTCGTGGACGAGTTCGAACCCTTCGGCTGATGCTTTCTCTGGGTGGACCGGAGCCGACGAACGAGTTGACTCCGATAGAAAACGATTGTTTGGAGGTAAATATAATGATAAAAAGAAGAAGTTTTGTTTTACAATTTATAGTGCATTCCAAAATTGGATGGTTTTTTTTATTCCCCGTTTACAATTGGGGTTGCGATGTGTCGTTGCTCAAATTGTTTAGGAGGAAGAAGATGAGTTGGTAGATAAGTGAAATGGACTATTATGTCGTATTATTCGACTATCCATTTTCTGGTACGGATAACATGTTGATCATGAATTTAGTCCTTAACGATTAAATTTGAGTTCGTTGATGGAGTTGAATGTGATGAAAGTGGATAGAGTGATTCATCTCAAAGGTTTTAAATATCGGCCATTACGTCTTATCTGGGGCTTTTTGAGCTTTCCGATGCCATTTCACCCCGATATACTGGGGAGATGCAAAATCCCATGTCTATCGTCCGCTTTCCATTTCGTATGGGTCCGTTTCCAATTCACGGCCATTTGGAGGATAGTCGACCATTACGGGTAGTTTTGGTGCTTGATTTATTTTTTGTCAAAAATCATATTTAAAAAATTCACTCCCGCGAGCACCAATTCCCGCTGCATATAGTTCGATGCTCTGGATAACGTTACACCGTGATCGTTACCGTTATGTGTATTGATACCGTTAATTAAAACCTTTATGTTTTGATGGATTTGGATTCGAATGAGTTCCATTGAATGTCTATGACTTCATTTTGCAAATTCCGATGATGTTATTTACCAGTTACAGTAGACTAATTGATTATTATTATATGTTACTCAAGTTATTCTGTCAAACGAGCATTCTAGGAATGAAGGGAGAAACTTTGATAGCTTTGTTGGTTAAGTCAATAAACAGAGAGAATGAGTGTTGTTTCGAACAATGCCACACACTCATTTTGTTGTAGAGATAGTCTGTTGATCTGGACTTAAGTGCTTGCGATGAATTTGAGGTCAAAGTTCATGAGTGGAATGGAATCCATTATGTAGGATAGGGTTTTCCACTGAAATATGAGTGCTTTTGGTAAATGTGTTGTCTGTATTTTGATGTTCTTTCAGCACTAATGACGCCTGTCAAGTAGAATACTTTCAGGGATTCTACGAGCAGCAGTTGCTGGGGTTGTTCTTGTGGCTGGACTGACTTTTGCAACCTTATCTATAAGCAAGCGGAACACTTCAAGTGAGTTATTAACTTTTCTAACTCGAACTATCAACTTTTGTCTTAAAGTTTGCAGGTTTGAAACTTTGGTGCATGGAAGTTTTTCATTAACAAATCTCCGTGTGGGTTTTATCTTGGTTTAGGGGTCTTCTATATAAGTTGCAACTATTATAGACATCCTCGATTTCAAAGTGTATGTGGTACTTGCTATTATCACAGCTGAATGAAGCCATTTGCTCTCTGGTTTCTACTTACACATATATATACTCCAGGAACCGCTAAAGAAATGGAGCCCTTGACAACAAATCAGGAAGTGGTGTTGGCCTCTGATGATCAGAATGATGGAACTGAACAGGTTGAAAATGAGGGCAAGGATATGAAGAAGGATAATTATTCTCTTAGCAAGACAGGTACAGAAAATGGCTCTTCCTTCTCTACAGAAAACAGTGAGGCAACTAACGAAAATAGACAAAGTGGTTCTGATGTGGGGTACACGTTGAATAGTGATGATGCCCTTAACAATGCTCAAGAAGATTTGCGAAATGAATCAGCTAGTGATGACATGTCTGTTGCTCCTCATAGAAGTCCCGACACACCTCCACTGTCTGAGACCGAAATTGGTTATGGTTCTTTAGCAGCATCAAACTTTGAAAATTTAGGTGGCAGTATTGTTACTGGAAAGTCAGACTCGGTTACTGAACTAAAAGAGAACCTCGTCGATGCCACACTTACCAACTCGTCAGTCTCTGGTGCTATTCCAACAGATCATTTGTCTGGCTTAAGTGGAACAGATAATTCTAACTTCTCATTTGATTCATCGTACAGTTCTACAACCTCCATCCCTATCGAGTCTTTACCTTCGATTATCTCAGTCAATTCACCCTTGGTTGCGGTTATAGAGCCCCAGGTCGTCCATAAAACGAACGGAGAGACTGTAAATTTGCTTTCAACTGGGAAAGATCTTGACCTATCCCAATCACACGTTTCGGAGGAGGGAAATAATCCATCATTACAGGAGCATAACTTAAAGGCAGATGGGTCAAATGGAACAACTTCATTGTCACCAGTAGCCAATCCATTTGCAAATGAACAAGATGGAGATTCTTACAATAGTCTAAATGAAAGTACAACATATTTTGAACCAACCGGTCGTGGGAATTCCTTCTCCTCTGCTGGCATACCTGCTCCATCTGTAGTTTCTGCAGCTTTACAGGTGCTTCCTGGAAAAGTTTTGGTTCCTGCTGTCGTTGATCAGGTTCAGGGACAAGCACTAGCTGCATTGCAAGTTCTGAAGGTTTGTTTCCTTCTATTTGTCCCTCTGTCTCTCTATCTCTCTCTCTCTCTAAAACCTTAAGTTCCATGAGTTGAGAGTTGACCAGGAGGTACTTTTAAGAATTGAGTTTTTGCTTTTCTGATCAGAGGATGAAGAGAACTTCATCTTTTGCTTCTTTTCTCCCCAAAAAAATACAACAACAACAACAATAACAGAACCCATCTAGTCCCCAATCGTTGGGGGTATGGGCAGGGGATGATTGGAGACAGACCTAACCTTTGGCAATATGCACAAAGTGGCTGCTCTCAGAGTATCACTGAAACAGTGGCCCCCCTAAACCTCCAAGAACCGAGGAGCTACATGGACGTTTTGCTGCAGAAGCATACCCTCAAATCAAAGCCGAAAGGCATCAGGGAGGGCAAGCCTAGAGACCCAAATTAATTTTTGTGCTCATTACCATGCTTCCTTCATTCATGGTCCAGAGCATTTCACTAATGAGCACACATCCCAAAAAAAATAAAATAAAATAATAATAATAATAATAATCATCTGAAAGTTGGAGTATTGCTATGTTTTATGGAAATCTTAAGTTAACCATTTAATGGCCGACAAAAGATCCCCGCAAATCTGTAGAGATGCTCAAAAAGTTCCTTCCTTGGTAGGTCTTATTGTCCTCTTTCTGGCAGCATAGAAGAGCTCATCAGTGTATCATCATGGCCTGTTATTTATTTATTTTTTGGTGAAGAGGATTTTATTACCGAAAAGAGACGAGGAAACAAAGGGGCATACACCTGAGAATTACAGAGCAAGAACAGGGATCCAAAAGCAACCGAAACAAAACAGACCTATTCATCAACTTACTTCAAAAAAAAAATTCTGAGATATTCCCGGCTTTACATAAAGCTAGATCTACAGCCTATTTTCTTCCAAGAAAACACCTTATCCCTTACATCCTTAATAATCTGTTCAGAGATGCCATCGGGATAAAGCTGTTTATTACCAAAAATACAATCATTTCTGGCCTTCCGTATGTAATAGGCTGACCCTGCCATGGCTAGCTTGTATAGAGATGAGGGAAAACCATTCTAATTTACTTCAGTCATATAACATTTGCTAGAGCCTAGAGGAGTTGATTTGTTTTGCTATTGAAGTCTTTAGGTTACTTTTGAATTTTACCACGTGTTTCGTTAAAAAAAAGCTCATAGTATGAGCTTCACTGTGTAGCTAGAGGTGGGTTATTAATGCATATAGTTGGTAATAATAGGCAAGAACGAAATTGAGGAACTTCATAGTTGTGCCGACATAAAAATGGGGTAATTGAACCTCTAATGATAATCTGAATGACACAAAATTTGATTATCTGCATTGTTTTCAGGTTATTGAGCCTGAGGTTCGACCAGGTGATTTGTGTACTCGTCGTGAGTATGCCCGTTGGTTGGTTTCTGCGAGCAGCACTCTGTCTAGGTATGAATGTGCCTCATGTTAGCATGGCATTTAGGATGTTAATCTTCAAAAGAGTATAGTATTCTTAGCCTAGAAATGCAATTCTTGTGTACCTTTTGTAGGAACACTGTTTCCAAAGTGTATCCCGCAATGTACATTGAGAATGTCACTGAACTTGCATATGATGATATTACACCAGAAGACCCTGACTTTCCAGCCATTCAAGGTAGAAATACGATTCACATCTGCTAAAGGATCCATTATTTCTGTTGCATGCATCCTGGTCTTTAATTGAGTTCGATTTTTCAGGTTTGGCAGAAGCTGGACTTATTTCCAGCAAGCTTTCAAGACGCGATATGTCTTCTTCAGATGAAGACCACAGTTCCCTTTGCTTCTCACCTGAAAGGTAGGATAATGTGCGGCATTGTATTTTTACGTTCATCTCTTGGACACCTGCTGTCTTTTGTACCAATCTTTTTCTTGTACTCTGCTGTGGGCAGAGCAGATACATGGCTTATTCCAATAGTCACGTGGGAACTGTCCTTCCGCCTTCAGGCTTACCATTTCCATTCCTTTGGCGATCTAGTAACCAATCACCTATAGCCTTCATCTTTGCTCTTGGTTAATAGTCAATTTATCCATGCTTCTATTCGTATCCTTCTAGTATCTTCATGGTCTTTCTCTCCTTTCATCCACTGGTCTTGATGCTTAATCTAATAATATACTGTTTCTATATTCATTAGTGAAGAGTTTCTTGATTTCTTCCATGCCTACATAGGTTAATTATTTCTCTTTTTCCTCATTTTTCATATCTGTTTGTTAAATATTTCTGCAGCGCTCTATCCCGTCAAGATCTTGTCACATGGAAGATGGCACTAGAGAAAAGACAGCTTCCAGATTCTGACAAAAAGGTTGGATAAATTGGTGGCTGACTTTTGTTTGATTTCGAGAATACTTTGTGTAAAAGACAAGTTTTGAGTTTAATTTCGTTTTTGCCATGGTAGATCCTGCACCAGCTTTCTGGCTTTATAGACATTGATAAGATCAACCCTGATGCATGTCCTGCGCTAGTGGCTGACTTATCAGCAGGAGAAAATGGAATAATAGCACTTGCATTTGGTGGGTTGTGATTCTCCATAACCGTTGCTTGAAGGACTTATCCTGCATACTAAAGTAGTACTGAAATTTTGCTATTTTTATGATAGGTTACACAAGGCTCTTCCAACCAGATAAGCCAGTGACTAATGCTCAGGCTGCCATAGCTCTTGCGACTGGTGAGGGATCTGATATGGTCAGTGAAGAGCTCGCACGAATCGAGGCGGAATCTATGGCTGAAAATGCTGTTGCTGCACATAGTGCTTTAGTAGCTCAGGTTGAGAAGGATGTCAATGCAAGTTTTGAGAAGGAGCTTTTATTGGAAAGGGAGAAGATAGATGCTGTGGAAAAGTTGGCTGAGGCGGCAAGGGTAGAACTGGAAACCTTAAGAGCAGAGCGAAAGAAAGATGATATTGCCTTAATGAAGGAACGTGCTGCTGTTGAGTCGGAAATGGAAGTTCTCTCAAGGTTAAGGCATGAGGTGGAGGAACAATTGGAAAGCCTTATGAGTAACAAGGTAGAAATATCGTATGAGAAAGAAAGGCTCGGGAAGCTATTAACAGAGGCAGAATTCCAAAACCAGGAGATTGTGCGGTTACAACGTGAGCTGGAGGTGGAGCGAAAAGCCTTGTCAATGGCCAGGTGAGGAAGTAGTTGAATGAATATTAGACTGGGGTATGACGTGTTATTAGTAGCGAATATTGAAGGCCTTGTGATGAAAATTTCAATACGCAACAAAGAATAAGATTATTTACAACACTCGTCACACACACACACACACACACAGGTATATGTTTTTGGTAGAAAAAGATAGGTGTTTTGCCTGTCTGACTAGTCTTTCAAAATCCAAACTAGGATGGAACCTTAAAGTCATTGACAGGCGTGAAAGAACTTCTCTACCTAATTGGGCTACAAAAAATTGTGGCGTTGAGTATGTAAAATTACTCATGAGATTTGTACCATGATCCTATGTGCATGTGTACGCTTTTTTTCATGACGACTGATGTAAGAGTTCTACATTTTAGCAAACACCATGGTTTCCCTGTTTTCGCTGTTTCCAGTCATATTTGTAATTCTCAGTAGACCACTTTTATATTTTAATACATGATTAAGTTAACCTAATTTCCATAAATTGGCCACAAAAGTCTGACGTCAATGAAGGTGTTTAACCCGCACCCTTGTTGGATGTTTCACAAAAAAATGTGCCGGCAGACTCGACTTTTGTTAGATGGTATCCCGGAACTATACGGAGGATCACTCAGTTTGGCAAAATACTGATGCGTATGGGTGTATCCAAGTGTTGCAACTTAGTTGTTCAGGTTTATTCCTTATTGTTCATTGACTGTCTTATGGTAACTGGAATCACATGTACTGACATCTGAGCTAATTTCGCTTACCCTATCATATGGTTGTCCAATACTCCAATTACTCCATCACGCAAAGTTTAAATTCAAAATATCTGATAACCACTTGTAGTGGGTTTTTTTGGGGGCATTAATTAAATTTACAGACACACTTTCAGTTGCTTAGGTGTTACAAAAGCTAGTTCTGTCTTCATCACGGACTGATATCAGTATTGATCTGGGTGTTGAGGTTCATCTAACTGTAAAGGGAAATGCACGCACCATGGTCCTTGGATAAGAGATCGAAGTATAGAACTTTAGCGCAAAAGATAGACATCTAATTGAAATTTTGCCATTACTCACATACTTGGTACGTCTAACCACAATTATTCGCGAATTTGTCAACCAGGGCTTGGGCTGAAGACGAGGCAAAAAGAGCAAGAGAGCAGGCAAAAGTCCTGGAGGAGGCAAGAGATCGCTGGGAGAGGCATGGCATCAAAGTAGTCGTTGACAATGACCTCCGTGAAGAGGAAAATGTTGGAGTGACATGGCTTGATGCAGGAAAGCAGTTGTCAGTCGAAGGAACTGTTAGCAGGGGTGAGAACTTGGTAGACAAGCTAAAGGCAATGGCTGTTGATGTTAGAGGGAAAGCCAAAGACACCATTTCCAATATCATCCAGAAAGTTCTTTCTTTGATATCTCATTTGAAGGAGTTGGTCCCCAGGGCAGTTCATCAGGCAAGAGAGCTAAAAAATGACGCATTGTCCAAAATCGTTAGCTCCTTAGAAGAGTTTACTTTGGCTCTCAGGGAAGGGGCTAAGAGGCTTAGAGAAGAGTGGGCAGAAAGAGCGAAGAAGGTTGGAGAAGAGTGCAAGGAAGGAGCAGAGAAGCTTGCTCAGAAGTTCAAGATATGAACCAACATCCGTTCCACTTCACGAGTAATCTATTTTCGTTTTGGTTAATCACTCCCAAAAAGCCGGATATGTAACTTCCAATATTTTCCCTTTTGACCTTTTTCTCTTGGTTTCAATGTGCATTCACCTTTTTGAGATAGGATCCAGGTACGAAGAGGAAAATCAGTGCCAAAATCAGTTGTATTTTTGTAGAAATTTTTTTGAGCAAGTAGGAAATTGTAGCTTTCATTAGGATTATGTCAGTGTTCAATAAAATCTTAGTTGATCTTGTTAAATAAATGTCATAGAATAAGATTTTGGATGATTAATTATCTTAGACTTATATGTAACTTGTCATTATGAATCAATTTGATTTTGGCAAGTCCTGAGGAAGAGTAAGAGGTGGAAAAGTTGCAACTGGATTTGCTTGCATTCGTACATTTACACATGCTTTGTAGAGCAGTCCTTTGCGATAAGACTAAACCAGTCTCTCATTGCCCAACCTAATGCTGTTTGGATCAAGAAGTTCAATCCAAATGGAATGGATGAAGAAATCCGTAGATCATATTCCAGAAATGCAGATTCACCTTCAGATTTTATGGGTACTTGAAAAGCAATTTGATCCGAGACCATAAAGCAAGAAAGTAAATTAACACCAACTACATTTCAACATCAGATGGCTTGATAGAATAACGTCCAAACAATAAACATCCCCTTCCCATTTCGGCTCCAACTTCAGTTTCAGTCCTCAAATTCAACTTCAGTCCTCAGTGCACATATCGAGCCTTGGTGAAGTACCAAGCATTCTTTTCTCATTCTTTTTTGTTTCAATAATCCACGTTTGGGTCATTTGATGTAGAACGGATATTGCCAAACAGAAAAATAACTGGAACCACAATTGAGACGAACCATTCCACATAAACTTCAAAAAACAAGCACTTCAAACTACCGAAATAGGCAAGTTACATCTAAATTGAATGCCAGTTTAAACAGGAGAAATAGAAAGAAACGATCAATTTAATTTTTTTGCTCGAAGGATATGGAGTTTACAAACGCAACTTTCACCAAGACATTGTAAAAGAAAACAAATATTGAACTACTCGGGTGTCAACAAGGCTGAGAAGTTTCACATTCCCACTTGAAGACTGTAGAAATCTAGCAGATGGGGGGGGCTCACTTCTTCTTCTCCCCACCTCCGGCAGACCTGCAAATCATGCCAAAAATGGTGATAAGAACATGAGTCAATCTAAAGCTTCAAAACATCAATCTATCCTGCTTCTAGGACTCCAAGTTAAATAAAAGTTCTCAACACAAAATCCGGAGGAAAAAATGCAAACATAATAACAACATGATGAATGTCTGCTGATATTGGCAAGGAAAGTAGGAAAACTACCTCATTTTGCGGAGGACATTAGACATCTCCTCACGCTTCTTCTTGGCCCGCTTGTGAGTGCCCAGCTTTCTCTTTGCCACTTTCAGCGCACGCTTGTCTTTTCCAACTTTAAGAAGCTCCGTAATCCTTTTCTCGTATGGTGCAAACCCAGCAACTTCTCTGATCAGGTTCCTCACAAAGTGGACTCTTTTGCTGGTTTTCTAAAGCACACCCACAAATCAACCAAAAACATTTAACCGCATTTATACAATCTCAAACATGTAAATGAAATCAACGTATCCCACTATTACTGGCAGCTCAAAACATCAAAATCAGATGCTTTCGGAGGAAAATTTATGCAACTCAAAAAGATATATATAGCTGTGACTAGAATGAATTTGAGGCGTTGAGAATCAACTTACCCCTTTCCTATCAGATGGGCGCGGAGCCAATTCTTTCTTGGTCACAACATGACCTTTGTTCAAACCCACAAAGAGGCCACTATTTGGCTGTTTTGGAGCCATTACCTGCTTCAATAACACACCCAAATGCCCTTTAAGTTAGTTTCTTTCTTTCTTTTTTCAGCTTGTTATACATGCATCACAGTTTGAACAACAAAAGTATGAATTGTAGAGATTGATTTCGCAAAACGTATATACCTTAATTGGGTTTCAGGAATGGTGAAAGAATGGTTATGTTTCAGTTCAGTCGCAACAGATGGTAAACAAAAATCAGGCACAATTAAATCAAGTAAATTTCAGTTATCATGAAAGAGCCAAAGTTTCAAAACCAGAGCATATGAGTAAAGATAAAAAGAAGAGAACCCAGTTGCAGATGATTGAGATTACCTTCGGAGGGGGTTGAGCTGCTGAGATCTGAGGCGGGTTGAAGGAGGAACTAGGGTTTTGGGAGGTACTTTTTATATGCCGACCATTGGGGTGGATGGAGAATTGGAGATTATGAGAAAAGGCTGGGGGTAAACTTGGAAACTGGATTCGTATTATTGTTAAAAAAAAAAAAAATGATGGTAAGTGGTAACTGGATTGCTATTAATGGCCAGCCTTGTTTCACAAAAACAAACTTCAATTTAAAAAGGGAATTGATAATAACACTCCAAAAATTGATGGAGGGGCTCCAAGTTACAGTACTTTTCCAAAACTATCCTTTTGCAAGTTCCATAATTTACTTCAAGCACTCCAAAAAAAATTACTCTTCTCCTTTTCCTCCTCTGTTAACGAGGAGTTTTTCAATGCCGAGCGGGCACCATCCTACGTGGTGCCTGAGCGCACATCTCGGCCATCCAAAACACTTTTGGACAGCCTGGATTAAGAGA
>JAXBDA010008427.1:0-14842 GCA_036023075.1 Gaultheria prostrata | reverse complement strand
TCTCTCATTGGAAAATCAGTCCTTCTGTTAATATCTTCTATCAAGCTCAAACCCTGCATTTCTTTGCCCTTGTTCCATTGGCATAGACGTAAATGCTTGTGATTGTTTTGGTGCATTAGCTCAAGGCCTTACGATTTTCTAGGAAAGTAAAATGCAAACCATTCGAGCTTGTTGGGCTTTTTAGAAAGAGGGGAAGGACGTCTTTGTGGGCGGTGAGTAGGTAGAGTGGGGAAGTGAAGGAGTAGTGGAAGCGTGACTGCTTGCTGGAATTTGCTTGATGCAGCTTATTTGTGATTGAGTTGGTACATATAGCTCAAGAGCCTTACGACTTTGTAGTGTACACACACACACACACACACACACACGCATATTCTCGGATCCGTAGACGCTTAGTTTATGTACACTTGTATAATGACCGTTGCTTTGAATCTTTGTGACTTTATACTATTTGCGGGTTTTATCTTAATTTGATGAAATAATATTTTTTCGATAATATTTTCGATCGTTTATACAAATTGACAAGATAGCGCACACACACACACGCATATTCTCGGATACGTGGACACTAGGACAATTTGGGTACTCTCTTGGAACACGTTGAGTGCATTAGGAGGTTTAAAATGTAATTATAAATCTTGGTCCAGCGTCAAAATTTTCGTAGACGCTTAGTTTATGTACACTTGTATAGTGACCATTGCTTTGTATCTTTGTGACTTTATACTATTTGTGGGTTTTATCTTAATTTGATGAAATAATATTTTCGATAATATTTTCAATCGTTTATACAAATTGATAAGATAGTACAATAATATAGATTTTACTCAATGCGTCCACATTGAGCCAACTGCCTGTGTCCAACTTTTAAGAAATGACGTGTCTGTGTGTCTGTATCATGTCGTGTCTGTATCTGTGCTTTTTTTTATATATATGTAACTTCTTTGTTGCCACACTGATTTCTTCTTTGGTTAGAGTGAAGTTTCCTTCGTTATTAGCACGGGGAGGGGATGATATATTGTTAATAGCTTTTGATGAATATTATTTTTAGCAGTCTTGCTCCTAATTTGCTATATCTTCTTTCTTTTTGGAGTTTTTGTTGTAGCTTCAGTGATAGGATTTAGGCTTTTTTGGGTATCTATGTGTGGTAGGAAGAGTTTACAAGGTTTCGATTAATGACTATAGTTTTCCTTAGCCAATAAAAAGGCTATACTACGTTGCAAATACAATAGAGTCGTAGTCTCCCAACTATGAATGATCATATTGAGTTCCTAGATTTTGCTCCTCTTTCTCTTCCTCTTATTTTTCCTTCGCACTTAACCACTAATTATCTTCGTCTCTTGTGGTTGATCTCTTCTCTTCATCTCTCTCTTGCTTTCCGACCATTCTTTATTTCTGTTCTCTTCTTTACTCTTTTTCTCTCGTTGTTATGTCCAATCTACTCTCCCTTTGATCTTTCTTGTCCTCCTGCTCACCTCTTCTCCTTCTAGGACTTTCCTGCTATTTCTGTCTCTCTTCTTCATGTGTTTCTCCTGTATTTTCTCATTGCTCTGCTGCTTCTCATGTATTATATATTTTCTCTTTCATCTTTTTGATCTCTATCTCGTGCTATGGAAAGGGAAAACTGTGAAATAATCAAGGCTAACGAAGAAGAATTAGAGAAGAAGAAGAGAGAAGAAATGAAACTGAAATGTTCATTGTTCTTGAAATCTTTTGTTCTTATGGATTACAACAGATGCATCCCCTTTATATATGAGAGGGACTTCACCGACATAACCAACTCTCTTTTGCTTAACGAATGTAACAAACTCCTATTTAGATACATAATGACCCTGACTAACATTCCCCTGCAAACTCATGGGAGTGGAGACTACCATGAGTTTGGCTTTGAGAAAATGAAAACGAGCTACAGAAAAGGCTTTGGTAAAAATGTCAGCAAGCTGATCCAAGGTGCCAACATGCTGAACTGCGATTTCATGATTGAGAACCTTTTCTCGAATAAAGTGGTAATCCACTTCCACATGCTTTGTGCAAGCATGAAATACTGGATTGAAAGCCAGAGCAATAGCAGATTTGTTGTCACACCACACAAGATGTGGGAAAGAAGGGCAAAGAAACACATCTGTTAAGAGCTGATTGATCCAAGTGATTTCTGTAGCTGTCTGAGCTAAAGCTCTGTATTCCGCCTCGGTGGAGGACCTTGCAACCGTGTGTTGCTTCTTGGCACACCAAGATATCAAGTTGGACCCCAGAAAAACACAGTAAACTGTAGTAGATCTGCGTTCAATGTTGTCACCTGCCCAGTCAGAGTCTGAGAATGCTGTTAAGGTGAGAGAGCCAGGAACAAACTGTAACCCTTCATGAAGAGAACCCTTGATGTACCTCAGAATTCTTTTAACAGTGACAAAATGAGACTGTGAAGGAGCATGCATATGCTGACATGCTACATTGACAGAATATGAGATTTCAGGCCTGGTAAGGGTCAGATACTGTAAAGACCCTACAACAGTTCTATACCAATGGACATCTGCAAACTCAGAATTAGGATCAACAACTGGAGGCTTGATAGAAGGAGAGGCACTGGGTTTGCATTCTGACATGCCTGACTTGACTACAAGATCACTAGCATACTTAGCTTGAGAGAGGATATAGCCTTTAGCATGAGGAAGCACTTCAATACCCAGAAAATAACGCAATGACCCAAGATCCTTCATTGCAAACTTGGAACTAAGAACAGCAATCAACTTGGTAATAGATGTGTCAGAACTTCCAGTAATTAGGATATCATCTACATAGACTAAAATGAAAATTGTGCCTTGATCATCATGTGTCTAGTAAACAAAGACGTGTCGGCCTTGCTATTAGCAAACCCCTGTTGAATCAGAAATCCAGAAAACATGGAAAACCAAGCCCAGGGGGCCTGTCTCAAACCATAAAGTGCCTTGTTGAGTTTGCACACATAGTGAGGATATGAAGCACTTTGATAACCCAAGGGTTGTTTCATATAAACATCCTCATTAAGAAGACCATGCAAAAATGCATTGGAAACATCTAATTGTCTTATGTTCCAATTGTGATGAACTGCTAGACTAATAACTACTCGGATAGTGGGTTGCTTGATAACTGGACTGAAAGTCTCAGTGAAATCTAGCCCTTCTGACTGTTGATTCCCATTGGCGACTAAACGTGCCTTATACCTAGCCACACTTCCATCAGAATTGCGTTTAATCTTATAAATCCACTGACATCCAATGATGTTAGCAGAAGGAGGAGGTGGAACCAAAGTCCAAGTAGATTGATCAAGTAAAGCTCTGTACTCAGCAGCCATAGCTTGCTGCCACTCATGATGTTTTACGGCATGAGAGAAATGAGATGGTTCAGAATCTGGTAAGGAGGAAACAGTAGACAAAGCAAGTGGACGTTTGGGTTTAAACACCCATTCTTAGATCTAGTGATCATAGGATGAGTATTAATAGGGTGAGAAATAGAACTAGATGGAGGAATAGTAGGAAGTGAGGAGGCTGATAATGGAGAAGGTGGATTAGGGAGAACAGTAGCAACAGATGGAGAAGATGGAACAGGAAATGTGTCAGATGCAGTAGGAATAATAGAAGGCATGAAAGAGTGGGGAGCGTGAAATGAAGCAGAAAATGAAGGCATAGACCTAGGAGACACAGGAATAGAAATTTCTGGAAAATCAGTTGGAAGGAAATGAAAAGACAGTGGGTGATGGAGAAGATGTAGAAGAGGTAACCAAAGTAGAATAAGGGAACTTATTTTCAACAAACCTTACATGTCTGGAAATGTATACTTTAGTAGTGATAGGATCAAAACATTTGTACCCTTTAGTTGCAGGACAGTAGTGTGCTCATTAGTGAGATGCTCTGGATCATGAATGAAGGAAGCATGGTAATAAGCACATAAATTAATTTGGGTCTCTAGGCCTGCCCTCCCTGATGCCTTTCGGCTTTGATTTGGGGGCATGGTTCTGCAGCAAAATGTCCCTGTAGGTCCTCGGTTCTTGGAGGTTTAGGGGAGCCACTGTTTCAGTGGTATTCGGAGAGCAGCCACTTTGTGCATATTGCCAAAGGTTAGGTCTGTCTCCAATCATCCCCCGCCCATACCCCCAATGATTGGGGACTAGATGGGTTATGTTATTGTTGTTATTGTTGTTGTTGTAGTTGCAGGACAGTAACCTAAAAAGACACAAAGTAGTAGAATGTGGAGCAAGCTTATGAGGCACATATGGTCTAAGCCATGGATAACATTCACAGCCAAAGGGTTTTAGAAACTCATAATTAGGTGTAGCCTTGAACAATAAGGAATATGGGATCTGAAACTGAAGAGATGAATGAGGAAGACGATTGGCAAGATACACTGCAGTAAGAAGAGCTTCTAACCAGAATTTTGTGGGAAGACCAGACTGGAGTAACAAAGCTATTGTAGTCTCTATTAAATGTCTATGTTTCCTTTCTACAACACCATTTTGAGCTGATGTATGTGGACAAGTGGTTTGATGAGTAGTACCATTAGAGAGGAAGAATTCAAGTAGGTAATGGTTAACAAATTCCCCACCATTGTCACTTCTGACATGTTGAATAGAGGTATGAAATTGTGTGGACACATAAGCTTTGAAATTAGTAATAGCATGCTTGACCTCAGATTTATAATGTAGAGGAAAAAGCCAAGAATATCTCGTGTAATCGTCAATCACAAGGAGGTAATATCTAAACCCTTTATTAGAAGCAATAGGAGAGGGTTCCCATACATCCATGTGTACAAGTTCAAAAGGAGTTGTAGTAAATGTTCGAGAAATAGGAAAAGGAAGCCTATGACTCTTTACCATTTGACAACAAACACAGTGAAGATCATGTGGTTTTGAGACAGGTAAACCACGTTGTTTTATTAAAGAAAGAAACAAAGGAGAACTAGTGTGACCTAATTTGTTATGCCAAATCTGAGCAGAGGTGGACTCGCTGATGAAAGCTGCAGAAGAGGAAGACTCAGTGATGTTGGTGTTACAGGATTTCAGAAGAGGATAAAGTCCTTTGTGACATGGACCCTGATACAGAATTTTGTGGGAAAGTTTGTCCTGTATTACAAGACCATGAGAATCAAATATAAGAGAACAATGATTATCAATGGCAAATTGATTAACAGAGATCAAGTTGTGAGTGATGTGAGGAGTATGTAAGATATGAGAGAGATGAAACTTAGCATGTGGAGTAGGGAGAAGTCCTTTACCAGTATGAGACACTTGCAGATTTGAACCATTTCCCACCATAATTCCATCATTCATACCAGCAGGCTGTGGATTTTCCATGTTCTGAAGGTTGTTTGTAACATGAGTCGTGGCCCCACTATCAAAATACCAAGGTTGTGACATAGGAAAAGAACCAGTAGAGCCATAATTTGAACCTGTGCTGTGTGTCACGGGGCTGGGCTGCATTCCAGAAGAAGATCCAGGAATCATGTAAGGCATGTGATAAGCTTCAGTAAAATGAGCTTGCGCTTGTGATGCACCACGACTTGGTTGAGGAAGCCCATGTGGAACCATTTGTGCAAACTGAGTTTTGCCTCCAAACTGAACATTAGGCCTGAAATATGTGTGACTGGAAGGCTGTTGTGACATAGATTGCCCTGTGGAAATCATGTTGGGATTAAACCAAGACTGCATTGGAGAGGACTGAACATGCTGCACTGAAGATGGCTGAACAAACTGTGGATAAAATCCTCCTCTCCATTGAAAACCAGATGCATCAAACTGTGGTGATTGAGACTTGTAATAACAGAAATTTGTAGTGTGGTTGGATCTACCACAAATAGCACATGGTTCCTTGAAAAATCTTGAACTTCTACCACCTCTCCCTCTATTGAAACTTCTATAGTTGTTCTGATAGGACTGTGAAGAGGGAAAGAAGGTTTGACCTTGTTGTGGTCCCATTCCATGAGTAGATGATTCATTGGTGTGAGGAACCATAACAGACTGGTTTTGAGAAGAAGAAAGATGTGTATTCTGAAGTTGATGTGACAAGCTATCACTATAAGAAGCATTTCCACTCTGATTTCCATGTGTGGCAACCATAACCGATGTAACATCAGGAGGTGAATCTTGAAGAAGCTGCAAATCCTCCCCATTAAGCATTGTAACCAATTGTTCAAAGGTAATACTATTTCCTCTGGTTCTAATTGCAGTCTTGAAGCCATTAAAAACCTTTGGTAATCCCCTTTATTCATCTGTTTTTTGCCCCATCACCTGTTCGAAGAAAAGATCGTGAAGGCCATTATATTCGAATATTAGAGCAGGAGGCAATAAGGCTGAGAATATACTGTATTTTCAAGTTCTGCGGAATTCATGGTCGAGTCCAAAAAGAGAAAATTGATGCAAGGTAACTGCTAACAAGTCCCATGAAAAGAAGATAAGGTGATTCTAAAGTGACTAATGTGAAGGAGTTTTAGTGTAATACTTGAATTTAACCTCAAATAGGTGCTTGTGTTGTTAGGAAAGTTTTACAAGGTTTTGATTAGCTATTTGGCTTAAGCATATAAACAGTCTATGCTATGTCAAACAATTGTGGTCCCTGATATAAACAAAATGAAAGGTTTTACAAAGTTTTTATTAGCTATGTGTCTTAAGCATATAACCAGTCTATGTTGTGTAAACAATTTTGGTCCCTGATATAAACAAAATTTAAACTCACTGATAGATTTTGTGCTCTTTCTCAGGTAGCTGCTCATTTGTTATCTATCTTTGTCTCTTCTTCCTTGACTCATATGGCTTGATTGTTCTTTCATAGGTTTCTCTTCGATGGAGCACTGAAATTGACAATGAATTTGGTCTTCTGTATGTATGCAGTTTAAGTTACTCTCTGTGTGTGTGTGTGTGTGTGTGTGTGTGTATTATAGTGAACTGTAGTCAAAGGAAAATGGAATTTTGGAGGACAAAATGTCAAAAATAGGGCCATGAGGCTCCTAGAGATGTTTTTTAAGACATGATTGAGAGGTTTAAGACTTTTCAGTTTATCGGATGTCTTGTTTTTATTAGAGCTGTTTAATTGTTCTTTTCAATATTCCATAAGTACCTTTTTCAAAAGTGTTATGCCTTGAATTCTAAATATTGCATTCTATACAAGTCTATCCCCATAGTATCATGTTATAAAACATTCAGCAAATGTTTTCATTGATTTATTGTTCAGTTATCAATCCAACTACTTGATAAAACGATCTGTTAGATGGTGGTCTGCAACTTCTGGAGTTCCTTCCATACTATTTTAATGATTCTGCTTTAGATGCATTGGTAATACATCAGTAGATAACTATGTACATCTAATTTAATAAATGCAGATGGATAAAATCCCTCCACCCAGCTAGGCAAAGGGTAGGGAGGTGGACATTGGAGGAGGATAAGCGACTTAAAGTAGCAGTGATGCTTTTTGGGCCAAAAAACTGGAATAAAATAGCTCAATTTGTTCCTGGTCGAACTCATGTGCAATGTAGAGAGAGGTATATAAATAAATCCCAATCTTGGGCTCCAATACATTTTTTATGTGACTTTATTGTAACAGCTGACTTGTGGCAGATGGGTCAATATCTTAAATCCTTCTTTGATTTTTGGTGGATGGACTCAAGAAGAGGATTCTAAGTTGGACGCTGCAGTTGCGAGACATGTAGATTGCTGGTCTAAGGTTCACTGGTCTAAGGTTGCTGCATGTGTGCCTCCCCGCACTGATAACCAGTGTAAGAGGTAAATTTTTGTATGCCATTAAAAAAATTCTCTTTGTGCCACATTTCTATTGTGTTACTCCATTTTTTTCCCTTCAATCATTCTGTTCTGATTCTTCTTAATTTTTCTCCACTGCCTTGTACCCCTGTATTTAATGATTTTCTCTTCTCTGGCTCTCTCCTCTATGATTAGGAGGTGGAGGAAAATGCATCCAGTTGAATGGTCAAGGCTCAAACCAGGCAGAGAGAAACAAAAAGCTTTCATGTCAAACCATGTAGATCGGGAGTCAGAACGATCTTCCCTTGGACAAGATGATATCATTCTACTAGCAATCACAAATGCAGTTGAGGAATCTGAAGATGTAAATCCTTCTGGAAAACAAAAGAGGAAATCAAGGTATGCTGGTCAGATACTGTGGAGTATGTTGCATTGATTGCATTTCTTTGGATTCATATGAAACATACATAAAGGAGGTCAATGATATAGGGCTTTTCATGATCACTGTGTTCTTGATGACAGTGAATAAAGATCCTTTAAAGTTGTCTGTGAGTTGAAACAATTGCTTAAATCCCAGCTGTATATCTGAAGTTGTATTTATGTTACCATGTCACATGTTATTGCATTTAGTTACAACAGTGTTCTGAAATGCAGGTCCAAGAGAGATACGAAGGAAGCTCAAAGTTGTTCTGGGGAAGTTCCATTGTTAACCAATGGCAATGGGATTGAGAACTGTGGTGGTGATGACTCTATTTCAAAGAAGAGAATGATGAAGCCGCGACAATCAAAGAAGAAAATAAGCCTTGAACCAACTCAAGATTGTGCAAGAAGTTGTCATGGGGTACCATCTGTTTGGACAGCACAAAGGAAGAGATCTTTTGGGAGGCAAAAGAGGAAATTTAGGTAGGAGATTGAAGCTTTTTAATCTAGTTTTTTCTTTGGCTGTCCTGTACTTAATTTAGTCTTCTGGTCTATTTCAGCAGAGGGAAGCCAGAAGCAGGTTCCATGCATGATGCCATTTCAAAGACGGAAAGAGAAGAGAAGCCATATTCAAAGGGGAATAAACACACTGATCCAACAAAAGCTCATATCGCAGCTTGTGAAAAAATTTCAAAATTATTGGAGGTTAGAGAACTTGGTGGGGATCATGGTGCGAAGAATAGAAAGCCATATGAATGGTGTCGAAGAAAGAGTAATTGTGTTGAGCTGTTAGATGAAAGCTCAAGGATGATCAATTTGGATGAGCTTGCGAGCTTCGAGGAAAATAATGCTATTTCAGAGAAGCGTGTTGATTCCAGTGACGCTTTGGGTGATGTTGGTGCAAGGCAAAGGAATAAGAATTCTCGTAAACTCTCTTCAAAGAGGAGTAAATATGACAGACTCATGCAGGAACTTTTAGAGATGAGCGAGTCCGGTGACGCTGATACACTAAGAGGCAATGATCCCAGTTTGAGGAAGAAAAAGGTTACGAAGCAAAGTTTGAAAAAGTGCAGTGGTGTAAGTCATTCATCATCTTCAAAGTCTTCAATAATCACTGAGGGGCGTAAAAGGTCAAGAACTGCAAAGAAGTCTATTTCCAATCATATATCAGAGGTTGAAGATGGCGATGACATGACTCTTGCTTTGTTTATTGAGAATAAACAGAAGAAGAGAAAGGCTTCAACTTGCTGAAACGGGTAATTTTGTTGTTGGAGTTTGGGCAATTTGGTCAGTTCGATGACTTGTTTTCTTGTTACTAGCGATTTTCTTTCTTTTCACTATAATTTGTTGAATTTGTCTATTTGTTAATGCTTCTTGCCCATTCTATTTGCTGATAGTATTGATTGGATTCTGGTGATCTGCATAATTATCACATGTAGATTCTGTCAAAGTGATTTTGTGGCCAAAAGGTCTAGAATTTTCCATTTTGTCCCACAGTTAGTGGTCTTTCAGCTTCATTGTCCTTTGATAGGTTTTTCCATATCAGACTGGGAAGATGTTTAGTATCAGACTGGGAAGATGTTTAGTAGGCTAGTTGCTAGCCAATGCACTGTTAATGCATTATACTTCTCTTACTTTTAAGAACCAACTGCAATTAATAGCTGCTGCCTTGTGGAATCCAGTTCGTGTTGCAAATATGGTTAGCATGTAATGAGTGGTAGGCTACTGCGGCTTGCTCCTCATAGTTGAGTGTTATTTTCTCATTATTTTCCCTTCATCTAACAAATTGTTAATGCAGTAGTAGTTTAGGTTATACACTGGTGTGTCGTGTCTGTAGCATAAACAACTGAATTTTTTATCTTCAGTTTTGTACATTCCTTACCATCTGTAATGACGATGAGAGAATTATAGAAACCTGTGATTGTTTTTGGATTATTACTGAAAAGCCTTGACATTGTATTTTCAAGTCATATACTGCACAAGCTTGAGTTGGAGTGCTGATGGAAGTACTTTATTCAGTGGCTATACCGATGGCATAATCAGAGTTTGGGGAATTGGTTGTTAGTAGAATGCTAAATCAGCCCGTGGAGCTCCGAGTGCATTTCATTACAGTGTTTTTAAGTTGAGTTAGATTTCAGTTAAAATGTTGGCAGGATATTTGGATTCTCTATGTTTTGATGGCTTTGAAGCCTATGCTATTTCAGTTTTGGATATTTTGTAAGATTATGAGATACATTTGGTTTCGACTCTTTCTAAAGTTATGTTGCTTTTTTGCTACCTCTTATAACTATTTGAAGGATGAGTTTTTGTATTGCACTATAGATTCCTCAAATACTAATTTCTTCAATAGAATACCAATAAATAAAGCACAAAATACAAGGAAAACAAAAGGCTAGGCAATAAAGTAATACGAAGTAGTAGTAGTTTAACATTTGAGTATGCTACTCATCCTCGAAATTTGAAGGGTGAGAATTAAAATTTGATGGGTGAAATAGCATTTGAGGTATTGCTCTTGCACGCTGAAGACACTAAAACCTTTATTTTTTTATTTTTTTTTAATGTCTAGTGTTTTAGGTTTGCTGTCTCCTGGACAGTTCATTGTTTTATCTGTTTTGATCTATAATCATCATGTTATGCTATCTCAAGTGTGAGTGTGTGTGTGTGATCTACTGTCTCATCAATCTTTCTTTGTTCTCTCCCTTTCTCAACTCATATTTGACGCTGTCCATGAGCAATCCCTCAAAGTCAAGTACTTTATAATTTACATTTCATTTGTAAATTAATCTTAATCATTGTTGTTGTAGTTCTGTTTTAAACCAATTGTTGAAATAAATTCCCAGAAGTCATTTGATGTGGGGGTTAAGAGTTCTTGAAACTGGAAAGAAAAGATGAAACTGTTGAGTTGAGTGGAGTTGAGCGCTCAAGACCCCCTTGAGCCTTCAACCCCAGTTCTGAAGGCAGATTGATGAGCAGCAGCTGTATGGTTCATTTGATCATTGTGATTATCTTAATATCATTTTCTGACTTTATTTCATTTCATTGTTCATTATTATGCCTATTTCATGTTCATACATAACCATCATCATCAATCTCATTGTAGATACACGAACACGCGTTGCGTGTACGTGTTTCCTTGTCCTCATATCCCATTTACGTGTTTAAAATCAAATTCAAAGCATTTTCTATATCCCACAAATTATTGAGTAGAGACCGGTTCAAGGACCGGGCGAGGGGGGTGTATTAAAACTCTTCCCCTCTCGTAACCAAATCTCCGAACTCGGAAAATAAAGGTTTTCGCATGACCGGTAAAACCATTTTCAAAACCATTGGGTATAACGGGTCACTCCTTTTGTTTTCTCGGGTTCGATTCTTAAACCCGGGTGGCGAAGCATTCCTAAATATTAGCTCAGATAATCCGATCCCTAGCTACAATTGTCTAAAGCATTAGCTGCTATGCTGACGAAACCATGTAAAGACTATGAGGCGCTGGAAGAGCACTTCAGGCAGGTCATAGTGGAAATACAGAGAAGATTAGAATGATACTCCAAAACCGTTTTCAAATCCATTCATCGAGAGCCATGACGTGGGTGTCCGCCCGACGGGTGTCCACACCCTAACTTTGATGTCGGAATGCCGTCCCGGTCAACCCCAACCGGTGAGGGCACTAACGTGTGTGCTACGTGTGCAGGAGTGCTCATGAGTCAAGGAACCCATCCAAGAGCAAACTTGAAGAACAAGGGTCTCCTTCGTTGAACCAGCACCCTACAATTGGCAACTCCACTAGGGAGCATCTCTTAAATCGTTCTTCTCCTTTCATTCTTTACCTCATTCTCCTCGAGCCCAGTTCTTGATAGCCATGGCGGAGATACAGGAACTTGGTCCTCTCCATACTCTTATCACTCCTGGCCGACTAAACCCTAACTTGGTCCTCTACATACTCCTATCACTCCTGTTTGTTATACATGATCCTCTGTCCCAATTTGTTTGTTCGGTTAAAGTATGCTTACTTCTTAGGACCATTATCATTGCACTCAAGGAAGTTCAATTTTGCATAACTACCCGTACAGTTTTTCTGAACTATTTCTTTACTTCGATAGAGGAAGTGAAAAAGTGTATTCTGAAAAATGAAGCCTCCACCAAGCAAACTAGTAGTATATTGTAAACATGCATATTCCATGTTTTCTTGTTCTCAATCTAAAAAACACTAGTAGTCAATTCTATCTGTAGTTGACATTCAGAAATTTGATTTGATTAGAAATTTCTGTCATCACTATTATCATATCTGATCCAAACGTTTGAAACCTGTGGGGAGCAATTAATAATATCTTCTTGCATTTGCTACTTATGGCTCTGATGCCTGTAGTTATGCCGTAGTGTAGATAAGTGAGAAGGAAAAGTTGTCCACTCATATATTATGGCTTGGAGCATCTGATCCATTTATTAGCCTCACCTGAAATAGTTAATGGGTCCTCTATAAAGGTGCAATGAATTGCGGTCGTTCCATTGATATTGTTATCTGAGAGAAAGAGATAAAGAAGTGTGTAGGGTGTTCATTAACCCTAACACGTGAGAGTCTTATTTATATTATCCCTCACCACATTACATGACATAATTAAACGATGTGGGACAAACACATAAACTAAATATAAACTATTCTAACACTCCCCCTCAAGCTGGAGAGTAAATATCAATAAGTCCCAGCTTGCTGCAAAGTAACTCCAATCGTGGATTGAACAATGGCTTAGTAAACATATCGGCTAACTGGGCACTGGTGGATACAAACGGAGTAGCAATCACTCCACCAGTCAACTTTTCTCGTACAAGATGACAATCTACTTCAATGTGTTTGGTCCTCTCATGAAACACTGGATTGGATGCTATATGGATTGCGGCTTGATTATCACAGTATAGATTCATAGGCACCTGCACAGGGAATCCTATCTCTTCAAGAAACGAACGTACTCACACAACCTCACATGTTGTGTGAGCCATAGCTCTATACTCTGCCTCCGCACTAGACCGTGCAACTACCGTCTGCTTCTTACTTTTCCAATTAACAAGATTTCCACCAAGGAAGATACAATATCCTGTAGTGGACCTTCTGTCAGATGGTCCACCTGCCCAATCAGAGTCAGTGAAAGCCTCAACACGCAAGTGCCCACTCACTCTATAAAACAGGCCACGTCCTGGATGGGCTTTGAGATACTTCACAATTCTTAGAACAGCTTCTCAGTGTGGAAGGCGTGGAGCTGACATAAATTGGCTAACCAAGCTAACTGCAAATGAGATATCTGGACGAGTAACGGTAAGATAATTCAGCTTTCCCACCAAGCGACGATATTGATCAGGACTAGAAAGCAACTCCCCCTGATCAACACACAGTTTGATGTTAGGGTCCATAGGAGTCTCAACAGGCCTTGACCCTAGTAAACCAGTCTCATCTAAAATATCTAACACATATTTTCGCTGCGATAGATTAATACCATCCTTAGACTGCGCTACCTCAATACCCAAGAAATATCTCAAGCCCAAGTCTTTGGTATGAAACTGACGTTGTAGAAATAGCTTCAACTCACCAATACCTTTCTGATCATCACCAGTAATAATAATAATATCTACATAGACAATCAATAATATTTTCCCTCGGTCAGATGTGAGAGAAAAAACAGAATGATCAGAATGGCAACGCTTCATACCAAATCGCAAGACAGCATTACTAAACTTCCCAAACCAAGCTCTCGGAGATTGTTTAAGCCCATAAAGAGCTTTCCGAAGGCGACATACCTGAGAAGACCCCCCTTGAGCAACAAACCCTGGTGGTTGCTCCATATAAACCTCCTCAACAAGATCCCCATGCAAGAAAGCATTCTTGACATCTAACTGAAACAACGGCCAGCCAAGAGTGGCAGCGAGTGAAATAAGAATCCGAACAGAACCAAGTTTGGCCACAGGAGAAAACGTCTCTGAATAATCAACACCATAAGTCTGGGTGTAGCCTTTGGCAACAAGGCGAGCCTTATAGCGCTCAACAGTGCCATCAGGAAGATACTTGACAGTGAATACCCAACGACAACCAACAGTAGTTTTACCTGCAGGAAGAGAAACCAAGTCCCAAGTGCCATTATGATGAAGGGCAGACATCTCATCCTCCATAGCTGTCCGCCACTCAGACACAGATAAGGCCTCCTGAACAGTGTTAGGAACAAAAATGGAAGAAACCGAACAGTAAAAGCACGAAGGGATGGGGACAGATGGTCATAGGAAACAAATTTAGCAATAGGATGTAGAGTGCATGACCGAATACCTTTACGGAGGCCAATAGGAAGATCAAGATTGTTCGGATCCCGCAACGGAGGGAAAGATGGGGCGGTGGGCGAAGGTGGGGCGGTTTGCTCAGATGACGCACGCGGAGATGGCACGGGTGGCTCAGGCGGAGATGTCACTGGTAGCGCAGGTTGAGATGGCACGGGTGGAATTTTAGGGCGACGAGCATACACCTGTAAAGGTGTTGGCGAAGAACCAGTACCGGACGGGAGAGCTACAGGAAACACAGACTCAGACAAAAGCCAATCATTGGTAGAGACAGGCTCCGAATAAAACGGGAGGGACTCATTAAATGTGACGTCAGCACATACAAAATGACGACGTAAAGATGGAGAATAACACTTATACCCTTTCTGAGTCCGAGAGTAACCAAGAAAAATGCAC